>CAUYON010051875.1:0-47207 GCA_963573935.1 Arctocebus calabarensis
GGGGGGGAGGTTAGGGTGGAGGGAGGGTAGTCGGTGGGGCCACACCTACGGTGCATCTTTAGAAGGGTACAGGTGAAACTTACTAAATGCAGAATATAAATGTCTTCATACAATAACTAAGAAAATGCTATAGCATAGCCATGAAGGCTATGTTAAACAGTTTGATGAAAACATTTCAGATTGCATATGAAACCAGCACACTGTACCCCTTGATTGCACTAATGTACGCAGCTATGATTTAATAAAAAAAAAAAAAGTAGTAAGTAAAACTGGTTTGATTTGCCAGTGAATATTGATACAGGAGATCCTAACTCATGTATGGAAAAGTAACAAAAATTAATTAAACAGTTTAGCAAGGTTGTCAGGTAAAAGACTGATCTACAAAAATAAATTATATTTCTCTATACTAACAGGTTAAAAAATGAAAATCATTTTAAACTTTTATCGAAAATATGAAGAAAGATAAACTTTTAAATTTATACAATATTTATACACTGAAAACTATGGAACAATGTACAGTAATTTTTAAAAGATCTACATAAATAAAGAAATATGCATGTGAATGTATTCAACATTACTTACAAGTCAATTCTCCTAAATAGATCTATAGAATCGATGCAACATGAATCAATATGCTGGGTGGACTTTCTGTAGAAATTAACAAGCTCATTTTAAAATTTGTGTTGACATGCAAAAAACCTAGAATAGTCAAAACAATTTCAAAGAGGAATGAAAATTGTCTAATTTTTGGATCAAATCTAAACTGTCTTATTTTAACTCAAGTTATAGTAATCAAGACAGGGCAATAATACAGGGTGTCCATAAAGTTCGTAGGTAATTTAAAATAGTTATAACTTTGTAAGAGTATGTGATAGAAAGAATTCTTAAAGAGGATTAGAAAGCTTGATCTATCTAGTTTTCTTTTTGTCTTTAGAAATTTTATATTTATGAATCTCTGTTTTTCAGAATCACTGTTGACTCCAGGCATCACTAGAAGAGAAATTAAATTGTGTTCTATGGTGTTGAATTAAAATCTATTGCTGCTGTTCAAAGAAGGCTTAGAACCTATTACAAGAAAACACCACCTAGGAATTCCATATCCGAAAAAATTTAAAGAAACAGGTTCTGTCAAAGATAAGCCACAGAATGATAGGGAACACGTCAGTGAAGAAACTGAGCCTCCATATCATAAACATTGGAGGCAAGTCCACGCACAGCATGAAGACGGGCATCATGAGAGCTGGGGCGTCCAAAGTCTACTGTGCGTGAGATTCTACGGCCAATTCCATGACAGCATACAAAACTCAAGTGCATCACATGTTGTCAGAAGCAGATTATCATGCATGACTAGATTTCTATTACCCAATCAACAAAAAACTTAGCAATGGTGATGCATTTCTGAGTAATTCAATGTTCTCCGATGAAGCAACATTCCACTTTAGTGGCAAAGTCAACAGGCATAACTACTGTATTTGGGGAACCAAATCCACATGGGTCTGTTGAACATGAAAGAGATTCTTCCAGTGTTAATGTATGGTGTGCTTTGGGAAAAAGTCGAGTCATAGGCCCTTCTTCTTTGAATTACATGCTGTTAATGGTAAGAGCCATTTAGAAATGCTGCAAAATTACTTTATTCCTCAGCATGAACAATTAGGACTGGCAGAGAATACAGTGTTTCAACAAGCCAATGCTGCCTGCCACTCTGCTTTGCATGTTAGACAGTTTCTACATGAGAAATTCCCTAACAGACGGATTGGAAGAGGTGCGTCATTCTCTTAGTCTCCACATGAGCCAGATTTGACACCAATAGATTTATTTTTATGGGAACATGTGAACACCAATGTTTATTCAACTGAAACTCAATGTTTATAAGACTTGAAAGCAAGGATAACTGGTGTGATTGCTGGTATTACTGAAAACCAGCTAGAAAATGTTTTCCAAGAACTATAGAATCATATTACCCACCGTATTAGTAAGGATGGTAGATGTGTTGAAAATTAACAAGAACGATAAAAATTGTGTTTCTTCTTTCTAATCCTTTTTAGGGATTCTTTCTATCACATATACTTACAGAGTTACAACTATTTTAAGCTACACTCAAACTATATGGACACCCTACATTGCAAAGGTAGGGTGCAATGGAACAGAATAATCTAGAAATAGAATAATCTTACTGTGCAATGGAACAGAATAATCTAGAAATAGACGCGTGCACAAATAGCCAACTCATTTTCAACAGAGATGCAAGCAAAGGCAACTCCGTGGAGAAATGGTCATCTTTTCAACACACTGAAACAACTGAACATCCACCACAAAAAAGAATAAAAGGATTCTTGACCTTTATCCCATTTATAAAATTTAATGTGAAATAGATTACAGACCTAAATGTAAAACTCAAAACCATAAAATATCCAGAAACAAACAGGGTGACCTTGGGTGAGACAGAAGTTTCTAGATAAAGCATGAAAAGCAAAATAATAAAAGAAAAAAGTCAACAAATTAAACTTGATCAAAATGAAAAGACTTTTTGCTCTTCAAAGGACACTATGGAAACGTTTGAGAAAATGATACCGAGCCACATACTAGAACAAACTACGTGAAAAACATTTATTTATCAAGATACATTTAGATACCTTACAATTGAATAATATAAAGGCAACAGCCCAATAATAAATTGGCCACAGATTTGTGCAGCTCTTTAGCCAATGAAGTTATAGATAGCAAATAAACACAAAAAGATACTCAATAAAATCAGTCACACGTTCTCGTAAAGTGTGAAAGCCAAGACCAGGACATACTTCAAATGGCCATCAACTATTGAATGGATGAATAAACTGTGTTATGTCCACAGAACAGAATTGTGCACGGTCGTAAAAACTGAACTACAGATCCAAGTATTGATATGTGCGGCAACAGTGAGCAATGTGGAAAGCATTACGCTAAGGGGAAAGGGTTAGACACAGGGTGAGACGTGCTTTACGATTCCACGTACGTGAGCTTCCTGGAAGGCCCCAACTGCAGTGCTAGAAAGACAACACGGGGTTTCCAACAGCCAGGATGTAACTGACTGCAAAGAGAACTACTTAAGTGATAAAAATGCTTCACGACATCATGGTGGTGATGATGTTTACATGACTACATTTTCAACGCTCATTAAATTGTGCTCCTGAACTGGAGAATTTTAGTGAATGTAGATTATACCTTAATAAAGAAGACCTCTTAAAGGGATGAAGGAAAATGAAAAAAAGAGAAAGAGATAAACAGGGAGAGAAAAGTACAGAATAAACTTACTGTGCAACAAAGGAGAAATATCTCAGGGGAAACTGAAGTTAGCAAGGTGTCTTTCTGTTAAAAAAGTGAGAGTATAATGTAATTGAGTTGCTCTCTGGAACATGTTGCCTCCACAGGAAGCAAAGTCCAAGTAATATTAATAGAGCTTAAAAGCAAAGAAAATACTAATTATGAGAAATCAGATGAGAGTGTGAGCACAACAACACCTACCAAGCACAGGGCAGTCAGGGGGAGGGACTCTGGCAGGGTCTCTGAAAAGCTGCTCCTCTGTGGACACAATAGGAACTCTGGGAAAAATGTCAAAATCAAGTTTTTCAGCACTCTGAAAATTAACCAAAGTCTTGCAGCAATCTGAGGTGTGTTTATTCAATAAAAACAGCCAAGTCTTGGCCAGGGAGGACGATCAGGGTCATCCAGGCCTGCCCTGTCACCACACCTGGCCCTCCAGCTCAGTCAGAGGGAGCCTGAGACTCCACTCCCAGGCGTCTGCCCGGGAGAAATGCAAACATGTCCACACGAAAGCACGTACACGCGTTCACAGCAGTTCTGTGTACAAGAGCTGAGGAGTGGGAAGAACCCAGTGTCCACAATTGAACAGGGCAACAAAATGTGATATATCCACCCAACGGGATCACACGGTCATAAAGGGCATGAAGTACCAACACACACTATGGGGTATACAAACTTTGAAAACACCATGCTGGTCACGAACATCCACAAAGTGCACGATCCCTTTTACACAGAAGGTTCAGAACAGCAAATCCACACACACACAGATTAAAAGACCCATGGTTTCCAGGGGCTGGGGAGTGACCACTAATAGCTGTGAGGTTTCATGATTAGGTTGTACAACTCTGAATATGCTAAAAACCAAGAAACTGTATTGTTTAAAAGTGACAATTTTGGTGGTCTGTGAATTACACATCAATGAGAAATTTATCATTAAGAAATCTTAGACCTGTAAGCACAGTGGTATATATTGTAGTGTGAGCTGTTCAAATGGAAGGCCGCACAGCACGCATTTCACAGTGATTGCTTTGAAGGGGGAGAAAGAAGGAGAGGAGGTGTAGTGATAAAACGAGCCCCTGCCTTGCAGGATCATACCCAAGTAAGAGCTCTGTACACCGTGCTTACAAAAATTTATGGGCGGCACCTGTGGCTCAAAGGGGGTAGGGCACTGGCCCCATATGCCAGAGGTGGCGGTTTCAAACCCAGCCTCGGCCAAAAACTGCAAAAAAAAAAAAAAAAAATTAAAAAGTTTTCTGGGTCTTTCCACGTCTCCCCCTTTAGGCTTTTAGTCTCGGGGTATATATTGGTGTATGAGTTCCTTGGCCAGGAAATGAATGAACACAGTCCCTTCCGCTGGGGCAAAGTGAATGAATGTATCAATGAATGGGAAAGACCAGGAGAGAAACGGAGAGAGCTTTTCTCTCCCAACTTGAGTTCTCTCTCTCTACCAGGAGCTTTAGTGTTTTCTGTGTTCTTTTCTGTAAATGAATTCTGTCTTACCACTGGAAAAAAAAAAAAAGAGAATGCCATGAAGACTATCTTAAACAGTTTGATGAAAACATTTCAGGTGGTATATGAAACCAGCACATTGTACCCCTTGATTGCACTAATGTACGCAGCTGTGATTTAATAAAAAAATAAAAATAAATAAATAAATAAAAGTTTTCTGGGCATGGTTGTACACACCTGTAGTCCCAGGTTCTCAGGAGACTGAGGCAAGAGGATTGCTTGAGCCCAAGAGTTGGAGACCAGCCTGAGCAATGCAGCAAGACCCCATCTCTAAATATACTACTAAATATAGTAAAAAAAATATTTTAAAGTCAAAAAATATATAATGAGACTTGATCTCCAGGGACCTGGACATGCAGGTCTTCTGTTTCCTCCCCGTGTCCCCTGCATGCCCGTGTGGGAGGACGGACACGGTGCCCGTTCCAGGCTGTGAGCAATATGCCCGGGAGTGCGGTGGGGGCAGGTTGACCCCTGTCGCCGGTATCGTACAAGATTCCCGGGGAATCATGGTAGGTGGGAGAAACGGAGCCGTGTGCCGTTGCCCCCCCTGCGGCTCAAGACCCGACCTCGTCTCCACCCCGGGAGGACCAGCCACAACTCAACTCCTTAGCTGCTGCTGCTCCTTAAATTCATCCTTCCTCAGATTCCTGCTCCTAAGCTTGAACCAGTGCGCCTGTGCTCATTTACAGTTTGTGACAGTGTGTCACACCTTACACGACCAGCCCACGCGGCACCACAGACAGTACCACGGCGGCTCTCACCCTGGCAACAGGGGTTGGAGAGGGACGCTGGCCGTCGGGCTGCACACGGTGGTGTAACAGGGAAAGGGACAGCCCAGGCGTGCGCCGAGGGCTAGTCACAGCGATGGGGCGGCGAGGAGACAAACGCCCCCTTCGCTACCATCACTCTAAGGACTTCGCTGTCACCCTGCACTGCGGGCTGCGGGGCCGCCACACCCTTGTCAGATGTCCTGGCCTCTTTTCAGCAGTGGCTCCTTGGGATCCTGGGGCTCAAACTGCAGGATCCCTCCTTACGGGAAACTGCGAGCTAGAGCAGAGCCTGCCGAGCTTACTGGGGACGGAGAGGCCTGAGACCTGGAACCCACAGCTAAATAAAGCCAGAGCCACGCTGTCCCAAGCAGGGGCAGGCTGGGCAGCGCCATGCAGCCTGGAGGGACTGTGAGCGTCCCCTCAAGTATCTCCCCTCACCTTTGATCTCTTTAGCATCCACCTCGGACCAGAGGACCCTCACCGTGAGAGGAACGAGCTCTCCCAGATTGTCTGACACCTCTGCTAAGAGTAGTCACGTTGTTACAAGCCCCACAGCCTTAAAAGTCAACACAGAAGTCATGCTTAATTCTGGAACTCAGGTGAGCGGTCCCGAGTGGGGGCGGAAGGGGAAGGGGGAAGCTGTGCGGGCGCAGAGCGGGGAGGACAAGCATTTCCTCTAGAAAATCTCACTGACGCCAGGCCCCTCACGCACTCCGCCAGAGCACGGTGCACTCGATGTCAGAAGCCGCACATTTTCCAACCTACTCATCTCGCAGCATGAAGCTTTCTCCAACCACTGGGCCGCCTTGGACGGCGCGAGAGGGAGCGCGTTCCTGATTCTGGCCGCCTTCACCCCCAGCCATCGTCCACTCCCATCCTCGCTGGCCCAGGGCTCCTGCCACCGAGTCTCTCCACACCCACCTCTTCTTTAAAGGTCCCGCCAACCCTGAGGGCCGGAAAACTTGCAGAAATCTTTCTGGCATCATTTTCTCCACAGAAATTCAATCATCATCAAGTTTTGTATCCTCAGGAAAATTAAACTCATACCAGGTCAATCCAAAAGCAAGTGTTTCGTCCATACAAAACCAAGCGATTTTCCACGTGTGCTTTCTGTCTCCACTCATAACACAAGTAGGAATGTGAGGTGGGGAGTTGGAGATTGTGTAGGTTTTGACAGAATGGGAAGTGGAGCTGTGGCCACCTCTGCCCGTGCAGGGTTCCGGAGACTCGGCTGTGTGGTCGCTGTAGGCGGCCTGACCAGGACAGAATAGGGGAAACCAGAGAAGCAACCAAATGTCCACAGCAAACGCAGCTGAGAGGCACAGGTGCAGCAGGGGCGCAGACGGGCAGCCGTCCTAAGGGGGAAGCACCGTGAGTGCGCCCCGATTATCTTAGAGAATAAATGTTATCAGACACACTGGATAAAAGCCAGGTCACAGAGCGGGGAAGTTGTGGCTGACAGATAAAACATTGTTTTACATGAGGAAACTAAGGAAGCAGAAATTATTAATGGACTTGACACAATTAACCAAAATCTTAACTCGTCCCACAAGAAGATGAGGGTAAGTGTGGAGAAAGTGGAACAACTGAGTGAACCGTGCTCCCCTCAGCCCACGGCGGGTCCCCACAGCCCATGGCGGGTCCCCACAGCCCACGGTGGGTCCCCTCAGCCCGTGGCGGGCTCGTGCCTGGCACCTCCCAGGTGGGAAGCCCTCTCATGATGAAGCAATGGCCAAATGTGTCAGTGGGCCCACCTGTCCACTCCCCTGCAGTATACATGGGGACAATGGGACACTGAGACCCCAGAGAAGCTGTCATGGTCCCCAGGCTTGGCATTTGGAGCCCGTCCTCCTGAATTCCACAGTGGAAATACTCACACCCGAGCCCTCCTCTCCAGGAGCCCCGGCTGCCCAGCAGGGTGGGTGCTATACGAGGGCATGGACAGTGCTGTCTCTAGAACCTGTAGTATTTTCATAAGTGTCAACAAGATGCAGAGATGAGCAAAACATACGTTTTCCAGAAAACTCATTACATTTTAACAACTCCCGGCCAGATGCATGAACAAGTCCGCACAAGTCTCCCCACGCCCCAGGCAGCCTGTGCCCAGGCGCAGCAGGTCCCATCCCTTGTATGAACCCCTGGCTGGGCGCGGTGGCTTATGTCTATAATCCCAGCACTCTGGGAGGCTGAGCCAGGGGGAGCCTGTGAGCTCAGGGGTTCAAGACCAGCCTGAGCAAGAGCAAGCCCCTGTCTCTACTAAAAACAGAAGGGCCAGATGTGCATGGTGGTGGAGTCCCAGCTGCTTGGGAGGCTGAGACAGAAAGATCACTTGAGCCCAAGAGTTTGAGGTTGCTGTCAGCTATGGTGACTCCACAGCACTCTAGCCTGGGTGACAAAGTAGGACTGTGTCTCAGAAAAAAAATCAAATGAAAACCTATTACAGACCCTGTCCAGGAGAAGGAACCCTGACCCCAGGGCTCAGGGAGTAGCCTCTGACCTAGAGGCTTTTCTCCAGCTGTCCCCCCAGGACACCGAGCTCTGCTGGGGACCCTGTACCCCTCCTCCCGTGCTCCTCTCACTTCGGTGCTTTCTTGGTGTGGCTACAAAACATCTAAGGAGGAGACGTCCTACACTACAGCCTCACAGTGCTCAGGAAACGGCGGGGCAGAGGCGTGGCCCTCGTCCCGTACACTCACTATGTCCCTTCTTCTCACCTCCTCCATGTCACCGGCTTCCTGCCTCACACAGCATCCCCTTTGCTCTCATTTTCTGCTCTCCAATACTGTATATTTCTTAAAAAATGGCAACCCTTGTGGGGTCATTTTGTTAACTTGGGAGTCTTCCATAAGTTCCTAGAAAATAGTACAAACCCGTCAGAGCAGACAAACGAATGAGTTATTTTAGTCTGGGGGGGTTAAACATGCCCCCCCCAAACAAAAATGACATTTGAATTGGGTCTTGAAGGGTGAGCGGAAGCATATGAAGTCTGGAAAAGCAGGAAGAGTCCCAGGAAGACACAACACAAAGAAAGGTTCAGACACGAGAAATTTCAAGGGACACTCGAGAAACGGTTGGCAGGCAGGCAGGGCTAAGCATAGAGCACTTGTCGGAAGGTGGTTTCTGAAGATGGCTCTTAGGCTTCTAGACTGTTCCATGTGTGTGTTACGTTCGTAGCAGTAACCAGGCCAGGAAACGCTGGCAGCAGAGAGAGCTTATTTACCTGCTGACATGTTTACCTCCCAAGCATGAGGCCTCCGTGGAGAAATCCTTGTTAGGAGTTCAAAATAAAAACCCAGCTTACACGACAGTGGGAATGGGCGTGCGGCAGGGCTGTGGTTGTACGCAGCAGCAAGGGGCAGAGAGAACCGACCACACAACCCTAGATGATTAACCAGAAACACCTGTATTTAAAGTTAAAAAGGCAAGAGAGACTATTGTCATGGGGACAAAAGAGAGGCCTTCCTTCTCGGGCCCTTCCTTCTCAGAAAGGAAGACGTGGTCATTAGCACTGAATTCTGCAGAAAACATCAAATAGAACAAGGATGTAAAATAGGCCATCGGACTAAAAAGAAAACTATTATACAGGGCTATCTTCAGGTGGTCTTCCTCGGCATGTCACCAACCTTCTAGATCTTTCCTTCGAGGGACCTCATCACCTCTTCAGGTGCTTTTAAAATAAAGTTTTTTGGAGAGACACAGGTGCCATCTTCACATGCCTCCGGCAGGCCCAGAGAAAGGGCCCCACAAGTGTTTCTCTTCTCCCCAGCTCAGCTCGGCTGTCCGTGTAGTTTGAGCTCCAACTGTAAACTCATCTGCCACAAATGTGACCCATCAGTGCCACCCGTGTGCTCCAGCAGTTCAAGTCAGAGGCATAGACAGCAAAGGGAATACCCTTGTACCCTTGGGAAAGGGAATGTTCTACACAATCTTTGAACCAGCCATTTTCCCCAGCTTGCCCTGCCCACAGGCAAGCCTGGCCGCAGCGGGAGAACAGGGAGGAACAGGGAAAGGAATCCTCTCCCAGCCCCGCGCAAGGGCGCCAGCAGCTGAAATGAGCTCGGCACTCACAGCGTGTGAGTCCCTGGCACAGATTCGGCCTGTGTTCCTAACTGAACCATGATGACAGAGACCCAGATAAATGTCAGGTGCCACTGTGCCTTCTCTCACCTTCCCGGATGGTCTCCTTTATCCTGAGACTCCTTAAAAATAGCTCAGAAACATTTTCAAAGACTAATAGTCATAAAAGAAGGTGTTAGGAAGAATCACATAGATGGCAGCTCAAAGCACAGCACGATCTTTCTGCCACCACCTCAACAAGTGCCCCCTGCCCAGAGGGGTCGGCAGAGCACGTGGCTGGCCGGAGTTTCAGAACAGTCCACCCTCTGGAGAGCCATCTGTGAAGTTCTAAACTTTTTCCTGAAGGGACACCGTGGAAAAGGCACTTGTGTCCTCAGGCAACAATATAATCTCAGATCCCCAGTGATACAGGAGGTCTTTAAGAAACTCATGGTCCCCACAGAACAGCCAGGCACCTGGAGAATCATTCACACTCACACGTCCACGCCCCGTTCCCTAGAAAAGACACTCGGGCTGCTCAGCTAGGCTGCGATCCAGCACGCAATTATTCAGCTCAGTGAAGAGAAGACTGTATTTATTTTCTGTGACAAAATAAAGTTCTACATGCCTCTCACTTTGTCCTCTTTGACTTTCCCTCAGGCACTAAACATCACTGATCTTTGGCAGGGATGCAAAGAGCAAACCCCTATTGCTTCTTCCCGTAGGAATTTTTCCTGACTCAGAAGGGAGGTAACTCTTAAGAATGCCACCAATTTGTTGTTCTTCAAATGTTTAAAAGAAATTCAATGATTCTGGATTCATAATACTTGCATGCATTTATAACATGCGTGAGATATTTTGATACAGGCATAAGATGTATCAATCAGATCAGCATAACTGGGATATGTATCCTCAAGCATTTATTATTTCTCTGTGTTTTGATAAACTAAACATTTGCCTTCAGATTAGAAGGTTCTGTGTCCACGGGAAGCCTGCCTTAGTGCGCTGGGACTCAGACATCTAAGCAAGCAGAGTTTGATTGCATAGCTCATTTCTTAGATTTGGCCCCAAACGGCTTTTGACTCTTTTCAAAAACCAAACATCTATCTTTAAGGATCCAAGTCGTGTCCCCTGTTTCTGAAGAGATTCAAGAGAATTTGTCATGGAATTCCAAAAGAGAGGCAGAGAACGTTTCACGCCACAGCTGCATTACGGTGTGCGTTAAAGGGAGCAGTGTCTGCGCAGATCTTACTGACAGGAATGTTGATGGAAATAGCTGGTTTCATTCATGTATATTCTCACCGCGATGCACTTGACAGAGGCGTGTATATGAGCTCATAAAAACGCTAGAATAAGCTTCAGAAATTCTGACATGTTTTCTCAAGCTTCTACTTGTACACCCCAAGTGCTCAGAAATGCTGTATCAGAAAAGGTGAGGGAAAATATGTGTCCTCACATAGTCTCAAAGGGACTACAAACAGAACCCACCACCTTGACGTTTTCAATTTCAACGTAAATGCTCGCAACATAGCTCGGCCACACCACCTCTCAGGACGTAACACCAGCATGCATGCTGGGAGGAACATATTAAGACGACTGGGGCAGTTTTGGGGATCAAAGCAAATATTCAAAAATGACCTCATGTCTATGAACAGAAGAATGGCTTGATAGGCTGTAATATGCCCACACTACAGAATGCCACACGTTGTCGGTCTGAGAGGACAGTCTGCATGTGTGTGCGTGTGAGCACATTCAAACCTAAGTCAATAAATGGATATTACCAAATCATACTGTTGGGCAATACATCAGCTGTAAAAAAGTACTTCAGTATGCTATCTATGGGAAAAGATCAGACATACACAAAATTAGATCTGTTTATCTTTTTAGCATCCAAGGTACACACTCACACACTGTTGATGTATGCGTGTAGAGAGGGTGTCAAAAAATGTGTGCACATTTAAGAGATGCTACATACTTCCCAAAATTGAATCGAAGGTACCTTACTGGTCAGGTATACCTAGACACACGTCCATTTGTATACTTTTGGGGAATGATTGATTTTTCTTCCAACAAGATCTCTTAAAATGTATATACATTGTTTGGCATCCCCTGTATAAATACGACTAATAAGACTAATAATTTAGTTACTATTTTCTTTCCTTTTTTTAGTGACTAATTCTCACATGAATTGGATTTATGAAAATAGTGACTAATTCTCGCATAAATTGGATTCAATTTTGACCAAAGCACATTACTTAAACATAAATTTTTAATTCAACTTGTCAATATGTTGCTTAGGATATTGCATCCTCATTTATAAGTGAAATACGTTTGTAATTTCCCTTTATCACAATATATTTTTTCCAATTTCAATATCAGGTGTATCCAGATCAAATAGAATGTTTTTGAAATATTTCTTCTTTTTCTATTGTCTATAAGTTTTGGCATGATCTGTTTTTTGAAACCGTCTTTTACTTTTATTTATATATTAGTTGTCTATTTTTTGAGACTTTGGAAAAAAAATAAGAAGTTAACTGATGACTTCATACTGAGCCTCAGAGTCAAAGCACTCTATAATAGACATTCTCTTATTTGACAATGTGAACGTTACTTTCTTGGCATTATTATTATTAATATTGCTTAATATTTTGATGCAGTAATGGTCTGCTTTCTTTTCTAAACGTATTTATCTTCGTTGATTCTTTACATGGTTTTTGTTTCTAGTCCTTATCTTAAACATTACTATTGTTATTAAATTTTAAGCCTTTTAAATTCTGTGAAGGCAAAAACTGGAAACCTAATTAACACATGTATATGTAAAAATTTAAAAAAAATTTTAAAAATGTAAAAAAGAAATTAAACAACAACAAAAAGACTAATAATTTACACACCAGAGTAAGGACAGCAGCCTCTTCTGGAGAAGACACTCTAGGCTTCGGTCAAGGCCATGGGCCCTCTGTGTAGTGTGCGGATACAGATGTAGCTCTTCCATGCTTCACTGTACTGCACTCCCAGATAGAGTCGGCTCTCCAGAAACGCTGTACCTTGGATGCAATAAATGTGGTAACCCTGCACCCAGCAAGTCTCTCAGCACCATTTACCCAACAGCATGTGCACTTTGTGTCTCTGTCACATTTTGGTAACTCTCACAATATTTCAAGCACATTATTATATCTGCCTTGGTGATCTATGATACTATTGTGGTTGAGGGCACCATGACCTATGTCCCCACATGGTGGTAAATTCAATCAATAAATGTATGTTCCTGCTGCTCTACTGACCAGCCATCCCCGTCTGTTCCCCTTTCCTCAGACCTTCCTGATTTCAAAATACAACATTGATATTAGGCCATTTAACAGTCCCACATTGGCCTCTAAGTGTTCAAGTGAAATGAAGAGTAAATAAAAAATTAGAAATGACTAAGCTTGGTGAGGAAGACATGTCAAAAGCTGAGATGAGCCTCTTGTACCAGTCAGCCAAGTTGTAAATGCAAAGGAAAGTTCTTGAAGGAAATTAAAAGTGTTATTCCACGAATGATAAGAAAGCAAAACAGCCTTATTGCCAATATGGGGAAAGTTTTCTTGGTCCAGTTGGAGAATCAAGTCAGCTACAATTTTTCTCGTAAGCAAGAGCCTGACCCAGAGTAAGGCTCTGACTTTCCTCAGCTCTAGGAAGGCTAAGGGAGGTGAGCAAACTGCAGGAGAAAAGTTAAAAGCTAGAAGAGATGTGTTTATGAAGTTAAGAAATGAAGCCATCTCCATAATATACAACTGCAAGTTGACTGGAGCTCAATGTATAATCACTTAAATGTGGAAACAACCTAATGCCCACCAACCTAGGAATGGATTAACAGGCTGTGGTATATGTATACCATGGATTACTAGTCAGCCATCAAAAGAGATGGAGACTTTACATCTTTTGTATTAACATGGATGGAGGTGGAACACATTCTTCTTAGTAAAGCATCACAAGAATGGAGAAGCAAGAATCCAATGTACTCAAGTTTGGTATGAGGACAATTGAGGACCTAGTACAAGGTAGGAGGTGGGGGAATGGGGGAGCAGAGAGAGGGAAGAAGGGAGGGGAGTAGGGGGTCACAGTGTTCAGCACACCTCTTAGGGGGAGTGTCAGGCACACTTTGCCTGACAAATGCAATTAGTGTAACCTGGTTTATGGTACCCTCAATGAATCCCCAACAATAATTAAAAAAAAAAACAAACAGTACAAAGCAGCAGTGCTGATGGAGCAGCTCCAGCCAGATCTAGCTAAGACCATCGATGAAGGCAGCTACACTAGATAACAAAACAGATGCGCAGTGGAGATGAAGAGCTTTCCACTGGAAGAAGATGCCATGTGGGACATTCATCGGTAGAGAAGAGAAGTCAGATCTGGTTTCAAAGCGTCAAAGAGGCTGACCTGCTTGTTAGAGGCTAGTGCAGTCAGCAACTTTAAGTTCAAACCTGTGTTCTTTTACCATTCTAAAAATTTTAGGGCCTTTAAGAATTATGCTAAATCTGCTCTGCCTGTGCCCTAGATATGGAACAACAAAGGCTGGAAGACAGCATATCTGTTCACAGCATGATTCACTGAATATTTTAAGCACACTGTTGAGATCTACTGCTCAGAGAAAAAAGATTCCTTTCAAAATCTTACTTCTCATTGGCGATGCGCCTGGTTACCCAGAGCTCTGATGGACAAGCACAAGGAGACTAACGTTTCAAACCTGCCAACACAACATCCATTCTTCAGCCCTTGGACCAAGGTATCATTTTGACTTTCAAATCTTATTATTTAAGACATATATGTCTTCAAGCTACAGCTGCTATAGAGGGTAATTCCTCCGATGGACTGGGCAAAGTAAATTTAAAACCTTCTGGAAAGGATTCACCATTAAGAACATTCATGATTCGTGGGAGGAGGTCAAAATACCAACATTAACAGAAGTTTGGAAGACTTTTATTCCAAACCTCATGGATGAGTTCAAGACTTCAGTGGAGGAAGGAATTGCAGATATGGTGGAAATATAGAGAAACCTGGATTAGAGGTCGAGCCCTAAGATGGAACTGAATTGCTGAAATTTCATGATAAAACTTGAACAGGTGAGTGGCTGCTTCTTATGGATGAGCAAAGAAAGTGCTTCCTTGAGATGGAAACCCCTTCTGGTGAAGATGCTGAGAACACGGTTGAGATGGTAACACAAGGTCTAGAATATGACGAAACACAGGTGGTAAAGCAGTGGCCAAGGTTTGAGAGGATCAGCTCCAATTTTGACAGAACTTCTACTATGAGTAAAATGCTGTCCAACAGCATCATGTGCTACAGAAAAATGTCATAAAAGGAACGGTGAGTTGACATGGTGAACTTCGCTGTTGTCTTATTTTAAGAAATTGCCGTGATCACCACAACTTTCAGCAACTACCATCCCGATCAGCCTTAGCCGTGAACATCAAGACAAGACCTTTCACCCGCAAAAAGATTCTGACTCACTGAAGGCTCAGATGATCATTAGGGTTTCTTACTAATAAAATATTTTTAATTAAGTTATGTATATTTCTTTTTTTTTTTAATTAAATCACAGCTGCGTACATTAGTGCAATCAAGGGGCACAATGTGCTGGTTTCATATACAATCTGAAATGTTTTCATCAAACTGTTTGACATAGCCTTCATGGCATTTTCTTTTCTTTTTTTTTTTTCCAGTGGTAAGACAGAATTTATTTACAGAAAAGAATACAGAAAGCACTAAAGCTCTTGGTAGAGAGAGAGAACTCAAGTGGGGAGAGAAAAAGTTTTGTCTACATTATATCACAGATAGAGCATTATATCTAAGAAATATTATAAATAAGAAAGTTATGTACATTTCTTAGCTATAATGCTCTATCTGTGATATAATGTAAACAAACTTTTCTACATACTGGGAAACTAAAATGTTTGTGTGACCCACTTCATTTCAATGTTTGCCTTATTGCTGTGATCTACAACTAAACTTGCAATATCTCTGATGTGTGGCTGTATGTTACAAGGATAAAGCATGAGTATATATTTCCTGTACACTTAAACTAAAGTTATATGTACCTACAAGGAGTGTGAAATAAGATCGTGCAAATTGTCTTTGTTTTGCATGATTAATGGTCACTCCTAGGAAAAGGCCCCCAAAGAAACCAAAAGTGGAGCCAGGAAAGAAAAGAGTAATCATGTGTTTAAAAACTCCCCATTGCCCCTCTTACACACACACATACATAAAGAGCTTTAAAGGCTGGGACCATCTGAAGTGGTCCCGTCTGCCCCGCTGTGATTCTGAGCTTCCCTCCCACCTTCTCAATGGGCACGTGAGTAACTCATCCAGCACCAACAATGCCAAGGAGTTTACTGAGCACACATAGCAATTTGAGGCATAAAACACACTGGGAGAGGGGGGAAAAAGCTAAACAGAGAATGATTAAAAAAATGACAATAAATCCCCACAAAAAATCCCCACATTGTATAGTGATTATCCCAGGAAGTGTGATTTGTGTTACTGAAAGATGACGTAAGTCTCCTTGCAATCAGCTCTCTTGATACCAAATCCGAGCTGAAAACCAGCCCTGTTGACTTCTTTCATAGCAGGAATCACGAGGAGGAAGGCTCGCAGTGTGGGTCTCCCCTGATGTATCTGCTGATACCTTCTTTTACTGTCTCAACAAGCCATGTTCTTCTCCTCGGGATGCTGTTGTTTAAAAAAAAAAAAAAGGCAACAATTTTAGCCCCACCCTCAATAGGATGATGACACCAGGTATTGTGGGGGCTCCACACCTGCTAGTGAGCCCACAGATACCTGAGGCTTGTGAAGGCCCCATTAAGGAGAGAGCACACTCTGTACACAGGGAGAGGCCGCCCAAATAACGAGCTCTGGAGCGGAAGTCAGATATCCCGGCCTGCCTTGCTATTCACACAACAGCAAAAGCAAATAAACAAAAAGTCATGACCGATTGCCACTCTGTCCCCTCGATGACCGTCAGCAGCCCCCGAGCAGGATGGAGGAGCGGACGGTTCTTGGGCTGCTTTGAAAGATGCCATAATTAATTTTTGCCACCAAATGCCTTTCATTAGAGAATCTCTGAACTCACCACAGCAGGTGAACTCGTGTGTCCCCTTAACAGCTCTCTCTGCCAAGCGGGTAAACATTATTATTATGAGCAGGGGCTGCGGGAGGTGCGTTCTGAGCTGGCTGTACTCCAAGTGCTTGGCAAGCAGCTTTGGAGGGCTTTTTAGGTCCGTGTTCACAGGTGCTGAGCTAAGGCCCCAAAGGAGCAGAAGGCCTCCCTCTGCACATCCCAGGAAATGTGCCAGATGCTCAGGGAGAGACGCACAGGAGCAGGAGAGCTGACTTCAGTGGTAGCATCTGCCCAGCTGCCCTCTCTCCCCCAGAGCAGGGGGCAGAGATGAGGGAGGGAGAAAGGGGCCTGTCCCCAGGATGCAACCCCACCTAATGATTCTAAGAGTTCAAACCAAATCAGGCAGCAGACTCAAAAGAAATAAACCTGCCCAGTGCTATGCAAAGCCCCTAGCTCTTGGCTAGCCCTGCCAGTGTGGGCACAGATGAGATCCCTTCTCTCTCCCTGGCTCACTTCCCAGCCTGCCTTGCAGTGGGGCACGGTCATGGGACTGAGCTGTGCCCAATAAATGGTGCGTCAGGACTGCAAAAGCTCCACATGTTCTTTACCTGCTTAGGCAGCTGGAATGCAACACTCCTTCAGGGCAACACTGGAAGAATATAAGGAAGGTGGCAGAGCCGGCTTACAGGTACATGCCACCTGCCCTGCCTCCGCCCCACTAACAGTTACACAGGGAAAACCCAGGCTTCTACTGTGTCTGAGCTGCTATGGTCTGCTGGCTGCAGCACTGGCCCACCCCAGTGATGGCGAGTCATACATCCTGTCCAGTCACCAGCCAAAGAGCACGTGAACTTGGAGAGAAAATGACCCATTTCTCCAGATAAAGGAGGAACGGTAACTCTAATCAGGTCGTTCAGAAAGTTTTATTTCCCAACATCAGAAAACAAAGTGGATAGTAGGCTGAATAACCCCCCAGGGCCGGGGGCCAGGGGTCCTCGGTGTTGGCCGGTACTCGGGTTAACCACCTGCAGGAAATAAAGCACGTCCTTTCCCTTACTCAGCCTCCCTCTCGCCATGAGTGGGAACCTGAGGGTTTGCAGCTCCCATACGAGAAAGTCCCACCAGCTCCCCCTTCCAAGTCCTCCCAGGCCAACCAGGATGTGGGTTCACCTGAACTTCTTCATGAGCCCTGGAAGACTGAGGCTGGCTCGAAAGCGTCCTCTGAGAGGCTGGTCGAGGCTTTTCCAGCCTCCGCCCTGTGCTCCCTCGCCCACACGGTGGGCACCACCATGTACACCTTTCTCTCTGTGGGCAAATTCCATGACGGTCTGTTGAGACTCTAGCAGCAAGCAGGGGGGACTCACGGCAGAGGGGTAAGTAGAGTGTTCACACGCTTTCTGCATATTCTGTCCTGATTTCTCTGCCATTTCAGGGTCCTAAACATCACGCCATTTACTGCATTTTTCATTTTCTCTCTTACCATCAAATCAGTTTACTTTTGCCTTCCACACCCCACTTGAACAGCTGTCCTCTGACTGAACACCTCTCGTGGCAGGCAATTCATTTTCTCCTCGGGTAACCAATTCCACTGAGAAGCTATCTGAGGATGAATTTGCCAATAGATGGTTTGAAAGTCAGCTTTCTTTTTTTTTTTTTTTTTTGGTTTGAGGCAGAGCCTCAAGCTGTAACCCTGGATAGAGTGCTGTGGCATCACAACTCACAGCAACCTCCAATTCCTGGGCTCAAGCAAGTCTCCTGCCTCCGCTTCCCAAGTAGCTGGGACCACAGGCGCCCGCCACAATGCCCGGCCATTTTTTTTTTTTTTTTTGGTTGCAGCCGTCATTGTTGTTTGGCAGGCCCGGGCTGGATTCGAACCCACCAGCTTAGGTGTACGTGGCTGGCGCCTTAGCCCGCTGAGCCACAGGCGCTGAGCCAAAAGTCAGCTTTCTTATAGCCTTATAAGTCAGAATTTAGAACTAAGATCACACCTGGATTTTGTATGTCATTTTTTTAACAGTCTGTTAGGGTGGTTTTTTTTTTATAAGTTCATATTGTCATTTCAAGTTTATTTATTTATTTATTTTTATTGAATCATAGCTGTGTACATTAGTGTAATCATGGGGTACAGAGTGCAGGCTTCATATACAATCTGAAATTTTTCATCCAACTGTTTGACATAAGCTTCTTGGGATTTTAAGGGTTTGTTTAGAACTGACTCCAGGTAATGAGCCCAGCAGATAACAATGGTCCGCATAATGAGGTGGCTCCTAGGAGTTAGGGAGTGCGTGCTGACCTGGGACTGGCGGAGGCACAGAAAAGAGGTTGGTGCCAGGATTGGCTTCTGTTTACAAAAGCCACCCAATAACAGGGTGAAAGTAAGAAATTCTCATGAAAGACAAAGGGTTAAGGACAGCAGCCCTGTTGGGTGCTGGAGAAAGCACCAGGCTGAGCAGCTTGGATTCCCAGGGTCAGACAGCCTGGGACACAGAGGACCCCCTGGGGACGCCGTTTGAGACTGTGGCCCCTCTCTCCAGGACATCAAGTTGCACAGGAAAAAAAGATGGAAAGAAGACACATCCCCTGGGCTGTGTGAGCTGAGAGGCCATTGTCACGGTCCTCGTCTCCTCCCCCAGCCCTGGTTCTGTTGTCTCTTTTCCAGGGCAAACACTTCCACTTCTTGCAAACCTTCGTTCAGCAGCACTGCTGTCCATCCCCCACATTCACCCGCTGGTGGGCCTCTCCTCGGTCAGCCCAATCTCCCTCAGCATGGTGGCTCTGTGCTGAGGCCCCTGGCAGGTGACATCTGAGCAGCACAGACTGGCCCAGGGCCTCGCCTACACAGGTTCCCGTCCTGCCTCCCTGGTGGTGCAGCCAAAGCAAATGTGACACCAGATCGTGCTGGGTCTACCCTTGGTCTCGTCATATCCCTTTTCTTCAAGGTCAACTCCATCCTGTACTTTTGCAGGTGTAAACTGCAGCCCAAAGGCAGCACCTACACCCACCCGCTCCATGAACCACCTTCCCAGGACCATGGTCTAGATCAGGGGTTCTCAACCTTCCTAATGCCACAACCTGGCCCTTTAATACAGTTCCTGGGGTCACGACCCACAGGTTGAGAACCGCTGGTCTAGATGAATCCTACCAGGATAGCCCTTCTTTGTGTTACCCTCAGATTTAAGAACTGTATCTGAGAGTGTAGAGGGCTACGAATACAAGTTCTGCAACCACACCCGCTGAGTTCAAGTCCCTGCTCTTCCTTTTCCTAACAGAAGTGACCTCCCCAGGTTGCTGAAGCTCTTCTGTGTTTCAACAGCCACAGAGGCACCTACTCGGACCGTAACTCTAAAGATAAAACAAGATAACACACGCAAAGTACACAGTGAAGCACTCAAATGCTAATGAGGCTTCTTCATCTGGGAATGTTCTATTTTCTCATCATGTTATTTATATAAAGTTTCACTAGGACAAGGTGAAAATTGGAGGTCTCTAAAAAAGCCACCAGGACTTTTGCTCTGGGTTAGCGTGAATCCACTTCCTGCCATCTTACTTCCTGGCACAGTTTTTCTCTACTTGTCTGTAATTATTTATTATTACAGATCTTGATAACACCCCGTGGAAACCCAGCAATGTCACCCTACAGACTTTGCAAAGAAGGCTTGCTAGCCAAACAGAGTCTAGTTTTTAAATATTAGTTGCTGCTAATTTAACATTTTCACATAAAATCCATATTTACAACTTAACTTAAACATTTGGAAATCTGCCCACCCAGGGACACCATTCCCACATTAGGACAACTGGCCAGAATCTTCCCTGTAAGGCCTAGAACCTGCAGGTCGCCGCAGCCGCGCACTGCACACTCACCAACTGTCCCCGCCGGCTCCCGCCCTCATTTTTTCTTACCTGCTTAACCCCGGTAGGCACGGCATTGTCAGCCTTTGTCTGTGTGTTAGTCCGGGTGCCGCACAGGAACAAAACCAACAGGATATGTGTGTATAAATAGAAGATATTTATTTTAAGAAATTGGTTCACACGATTGTGGAGGCTTGGTTAGTCCAAAATTGGAAGGGAGAGGCCAGCAGGCTTGGGACTCAGAAAAGAGCTGCAGTTCAGGTTCAAAGGTGCCTGCTGGAGAATTCCATCTTGACTAGAGGAGGTCAGTCTTTTGTTCCACATAAGCCTTCGACGGTATGGATGAAACCCACCGACATTATAGAGGGTGAGCTGATTTACTCAGTGTTCACAGATGCAAATGAAAATCTCTTCCAAAACTGTTCTCACAAAAACACTCAGAATAATGTTTGAAGAGATACCAGGGAACCACAGCCCAATCAAGCCGATACATAATATCAAATGCCACAGTTTGATACCATTTTCATGATGTATCAATGTGCTTAACTTTCTTCAAAACTTATGAATATCTGTACTATATGCATGAGGTTAGGGTCTTTCCAATCTATAGTATGAGAATTAGCAGATAAATATGAGTAGACACACACTAAATTCATGAGAAATTTAAATTTTGTTAGTTCTACAATTTAAAGAAACTTCCTTAGTGCCAAACATCTTTGGTTATAGTTTACTGTACAATGAATGTATCTTTTGTTTATTAAGTAATTAGTTTACTTTTGAGACAAAGTCTCACTCTGTTGCCCTGGGGTTGAGGGTAGAGTGCTGTGGTGGCACATAGCTCACAGAAACCTCAGTCTCTTGGGCTCAATTGATCCTCTTGCCTCAGCCTCCCAAGTAGCTGGGACTACAGGTACCCACTACAATGCCTGGCTATTTTTAGAGATGGGGTCTGACTCTTGCTCAGGCTGGTCTCAAACTCCTGAGCTCAAGAAATCCACCTGCCTTAGCCTCCCAGAATGCTAGGCTTACAGGTGTGAGCTACCATGCCCAGCGTAAGAATGTATTTTTTGTACAAAGAAACACACATCATGTGTGTGTTGATTACATTTTATACACATGCCTTATAGTCCAAAGAGACATGTTTTTGTGCTGGCTAATTTTATATGTCAACACTAGCCTAGGTGTTTCTGTGAAGTGATTTTATACAAGTTATTAACATCTATAATCAGCTGGCTTTTATGTAAAGGAGATTGCTTTCTAGAATATGGGTGGGCTTCATCTGATTTGGTGAAGAAGGCCTTAAGAGCAAAAATTGAGAACCCCTGGAAAAGGAGCGGAGCTCCAGCCTGCACACACAGTTCCCACCTGACTCTCCCAAAGGCCAGGCCACCCTGCAGATGCAGATTTCAGACCTGCTGGCCTACGATCACGTGAGGCGATTCCTTAAAATAAGTCTCTGTGTGTGTGTACCATATTTTGCTATGTGCAATATGCAGTGCTTTGCCCAAATTTCTGAAGGAAAAATCAAGATGCACATTATACATGGGTTGTACTAATTCCATACCTACAAAAATGTTTTTAATCCCTTCATTTGTGCTTATGTGTTAAAAGTATAACTCTTTCTTGTACTATATGTTAAAAAATAAATGCTAAATTTCCTTTATAATAAGAAAAAAAGTACCTAAATAAAAGCAACAATTTGAATAAAAAAAATCAAATAAGAGATTTTTTTTTCCTGAAAATTTATGCCAAAAACGTGGGTGCACATTATACATGGGAGCGTCAATGTGCACAGCAGAACAAGGCAGGTGCATATGTGCAGGTATACACACACACACTTGCACACACATGTGCGTACATGCACACACACGCACACTCGTGTACCCCCAATCATACACATGTGTACATACATGCACACACACACATGCATACATATCCCATTGGTTCTATTTGTCTGGAGAAATCTCATACAATAGTATACCTTAAAAAAAATATCTCAAATCTCAGTATTTAATCAAGGGGATCAGGCAATACCCCCTTTTTTTCCAGCTCCGTCATTTTATAGAAGAGGAAATTGAGATCTAAAAAAATCGAAGACCTTCCCGAGACCGCACAGTAAGTTAGTGGATGAGCCGGGTCTAGGTGCTGCTTTAGGCTGTACCTTCCAGACGTCATCCTTTCGCTGGACCAGCACAAAGTGTTGGGGGGGGGAAGAGATTAGACATATTTTTACTTAGGAAGAAGTACTGGGAGATCTGTGCCACTGTTCTAGTCCCATTGCTAAACAGCTGTGTGATTTTAGGCAAATAACCCAACAGTTTCGGCTTCAGTTTCCTGATGTGTAGATGCAACAAGAACACAAACCTTATTTTATTCTTGTGGGTTTGAGGATAAAATAAAATAGGTTTGAAGGCACAGTGGAAATGTAAAAGAGGAAGAAAAAATGTTTTGAGAAGTGAGAGAGACTACCAAAAAAATGGCTGTGTTCATATTTATTTTCAGTGGTTTTTAAGGAATGCTTTGTGAGCTGTGGCGTTCCAGACTTGCAGGCGGGAGTAAACACGGGCGTCTATCGCCCTACACCCCCGTATTCTCTACCATTGTACGGTTATGAAAGAGAGCATGAAATTCTTCTAGGAAAGATTTACAAAAATAATTTCTCCTGTATTGAGATATACTGGACTAGGCAACAGGCAACGATTTAGTGCATTCTGTGACAAGCCTTTTAAAAACGTATCTGACTGTTTCTGTGTTTGATAGGACTTTGATAGATTGCAGGGTATCCTAATTTTAAGCATTTGCTATAAATTGTTATAACTGAATGCTTGTTTTCATCTCAAGTTCTCCTGGTGAAGGATATGATTTATTATGACCTAGAGATTTAGCTGAGACTTATAAACTATTAATAAAATAAGAATGGAGCCTGGTAAAAGAATAAGTCAGCCTTTCATAAAGCCCTTTCTCTGCTGGAAGGAGTCACTACTCTCACGCCGAGGTGCTCACGGACCTTGGCTGTCGCATTTAACCCCTCTGGGGGCAGCTGCTGCCGTGAGACACTCAGCACACATCCCAGTACGCGTCCAGGAAACCAAGTTGCCATTCTTCCTGGAATCTCCAGAAGGACAAAAATAATAAATATTTTACTTAATTTTCACATATTTCAGAGAATTAAAAACTGGATCTGAATCTCAAACAAGATTCACACAATCATGTATAAAAGACATATCAATGGCATGCTGCATGTTGATAAAACAGATGCTTCATCTTTCTGGGCCTTAGTTTAGTCCCGCAGAAAATAAGAAGGAAAATCCCTCCCCGCAGGGTGGGTGCAGGGTTCTCGGAGGGCAGCTGCGTGGGAATGACGTGCACAGTAGGAAACTGCCTTTCAAGCAGCATTCATGGCACGGGTACTAAGGGGCAAAACATTACTCTTGATACAAAGAATAAAAGGAAATAGGACTTGCATTGAAGAGGTATATATTCCACCACCACCCACAAGGACAAGCTTCTCACAAGGGCAGAATGGTTCGGTCAGGTGAGGAGATTCAGTCCCTGGCCATGAACGCAGCGGCGACGAAGGCGGCAGGGGCAGCCTAGAGTGCACTCGCCTTGCCTGGCATCTGCAACAGGGTGTTGCTTTGTTTTCTCCACAGGTTCACATGCTCCTTGGCCAGCAACTGTGGACAGGATTGATTATCTTGCTCCAAAAACTTTTATGCTGAGTCCTAGAATGTCAGGAGGATGTCACCCAAACACAAAGGAAAGCAAACTCAGACTCTCCCCGCTCAGCTGGGAGTTCCGCGGTGCCGACTGTCAACACTGAAGGACGGCAGCGTGTTCACTGTGGGTGCGCGCACAGGGGGCAGACGGGGGGAGAGCACCTGACGCCTGCCAGTCAAACTCAGGGCACATAGCGGGAAGAGGGAAGCCGCGCGCCTTGGAGCTGCTTCCCCGCTGCTGCCCACCGGCGTCCTGCCTTCACATGGACACACGCCCTTCCTTCTCTCTCTTCCTTGCTTTATGCCCAACTGTGTCACTAGCTGCGTTTCTGGGGATCATATTCTACACTCACCATCCCAGCTGTTTCCTTAACCTCCCAACCCAAGGTCCTCTGGCTGTTGGGCCTCTCTGCCCCCAGCAGGGCTCTTGCCACGGCCTCGGGCACCGTCTTTGGCCTTTCTTTGACCTCGGACATTTTTTACCTTTCCCTCCTCCCCACGGTCCTCCCTTCACTGCGTTCACCTTTGTCACTTCCTGAGGGCCGCACGGCACCAGTGGGACACCTGCTCACCTAAGCGCTGCCTGTGCCTGTGTGCCCAGGGAATCACATGCACACCCATGTGGCTACCGTCCTACAGAGAGAAACATCAGTGACCCCAACTCGACCTCCAGCTTTGACCTCTGTCTAAATTGCAGACCAAAGCAGCCTTTGGCCGGTTAGTATTCCGGCCGCTGTGACGCTCTGCTCCATCACACACGCCCAAGTCAGAATCTGCACCTGCCCCGTCCTCTGCGCGGGGTTATTTACCTGCCTCAGTGGAGGAGGTCGGTGCCCACCCGCCTGGCAAAGTAAGACGCAGGGGACCAATTTTCTCCAGACCCCTACCTCTGCAAGCAGTTCCAAGTCCCGCTGCATCTGTCACCTTGAGAGCCGCGTGCCTTTCCAATTCCACCCAGACATTCTTTCCTGCCTGTAACACAACCTCCCCATAGCTGTTCTTGCCCAAGCCCCATTTCTCACCAGCCTACTTTCCCCACAAATACATTTCTAACAAGCACTCCCCTTTCCAGAGGGCCCATCACCTACCACAGCCCTGTGTCTCACATATAAGCCTCTGCCCCATCAGACTCCCAGTCCAGCTCCAGCCTTCCCCTCGTCCAGCCAATTAAGCTGCCGCTGCTCTCAGGGGCCTTGTTATTTGTGTGCACTCTGCCACCTCTCCCCGGAACCCCTTCCTGCCCTGTCTCCCTAAAGAAGTCCTACTCAACGTGGGGGCCTCGGCTTTTAATCTTAATTCTTAAACTCCCCCAATCCTATGAACCCTTCATGCCCTGTCCCCAGGTAAAGGGAGGTGGCCTTTCCTGTGGTACCTGAGTCTAAAGATCAGTCCTCATAGTAATTTTGATAATAATCACTCCTGCCAGACTACAAGCTCCCCGTCATTGTCCCCAACCAGGCTAACTCAGTGCTGGAGGGAAACAGCAAGGGTTTGTTGACGGGATGACTCCAGCGTAGCCTCTAATCCGGGCTGGAGCCCCCCTGTGCCCTGCTGAAGCAGCGCTGGCAGCCCACACTCCAGACCTCGTGTGACCCTCCGAAATGATGCTCACTTTACTGTCCCCCGGGGTGCCAGCCAGACCCTTCCGACCCTTACAGCCTCACCTCCCCCACAGAGGCATGTCCCCCACCCCCAAGGCTGTGGTTCACCCCCTGGTTGCACACAGCATGTTGAGTTCTCCCCAAATGACTGCAGGTACATAGGGTCAGTGTGGTTCAAACATAATTTGGGTTTTAACTCCCAGACCTTAAATTATACAAAGTTTTGGTGTTTAGATGAGTGAGGAACCAGCTGGCTCATTTTCTGGAAGAGACAGACCGAGTGATTTCTGATTCCCTGTGGCAGGGTCTCCCCGTGCACCTCCCCTTGTTTGTGCGAACACGGAGATGCCCCAGGCCTGGGAAGCTAGCAGCCCATCTGGAAAATTCTTTCTCAAGCTGGCTTTGGAAGCAGCACCAGCACCACACACAACTCGGGCCAAGAGCTTCTTGAGGCTGAGAATGGACCGAGCTGCAGGAAAGGGGTGCGGCCGGCCAGGACCCTCACCCGAGAAGCCACAGTACAACAGGCCAGGAGCACACACTCCAGGCAGCACAGCCCCCTCCCCGCCCTATTCTCAGAGTAAACGACCCAGGCTCCAGGGTGGGCTCTGCTGCTGTGCTCAGCTGCATTCTAGACACCACGCGTGAGCGAGAGCCGTGCGTGGGCAGGGCAGGCCCCACAGAGGCTCCGCACACAGGCCGCTCCCGTGCTGGAGACGGGCTCAGTGTCTCCGGCTGATGCTCTGCGAACACTATCAGGCCTTCCTCTGTTTCATGTGTATAAATTTTATATTTCTCTTTTGAAACATAGCTAAATTAATTATGAACTTTAAAAAAGTGGAGACCACACGTGTTTTGTATTTCCCGTTGTCGTGTGAGTTTGCTGGCTCTCCCTCCCTCCCTGTGAGTCAGAATGACTCCCTCCAGCCTCCCTGACCCACCTACACGCTCAGCACCTGTTTCACTCACACGGACACATCTTACTGGACGTCCTGTGATGGCCGGAGGGAAGGGAAGTTCCTCCTCGTCCCAGGGTAAAAGGCACTGTTTTCAGGAAGGCTTTAGAAGGGATGAGGAAGTAGGAGCTTCATTTGATCTGGTCCACGTTTCATGTACTTTTGAATAAAGTCACATATTTTACTTCACTTGATCCAAAGAAAATAGGGAAGTAGAGTAGAAAAATGTCTCTAAGCCACATTTATCCATCCCAATATTAATGTTTCCATTTCAGAGAGGTTTTTCTCTTATTATTGACAGGGTCACGGCCACGTCCAGGGTGATTCTTGGCTTACATAAGAACAGTTGCTGGGGGCTGGCTGGTTTTCTTGTGATATGTCCAAAAATTGTGGCAAAATGTCACGCACGGTCACACACAAGTGACTATCAGTTCTAAATGTTATTCTGGTCCCTGCCTCGTACCTACACGTAATATGCCAGTTTCCAAATTAAGCAAGAGGAAACCCCTTGGCTCTGCCTTTGCCACCCCTGGACTACAGAAATGCCACCTGCTGGTGACAGAACACTAAGGACACACAACTGGAATTGACCTTTGACCTTTTGGGAGAAAATATCAAGGCAGGTGTTATGAGTTGAACTGTGCCCCTACAGATGCCTACACTAAAGTCCTAACCCCTAGTGCTGCAGATGTGACATTTAGAAACAGAGTTTTGACAGAGGCAATTAGGTTCTAATGGGGTCACAGAGTGGCTCTGACCCGATACAACTGGCATCTTCATAAAAAGGGGAAAATCCAGGCACAGACACACACGGCAAGGGTGACCGGACTCAGGACATGCTACCAAAAATATGGCACCTTGGTGTACCGAACTGTCAAGCTGAAGGAATTTGAGATATGATAGAAAGGAACTCTGATCACGTCCTTCTCCCCTGAAGCAGGTCATGAAACCCTCAAGTGGGAAGTACCTTCCCCAAACACAGAGGAAAGACGCCTCTTCTCTCTACACACGACGGACCAGGGAGGGACCTGAACCCACAGGCCTCCCAGGGTCCCCGCTCACCACTCTGAGCTCACACCCTTTGCTCCTTCGTATTTTTCCCCAAATTTCCACACTTGGTCAGAGCACCCACAAAAAGGCTCAGGCTGTCGAGTGTCACTTCAGGCGTCCACTTCCTTAGGAGGGCTGCAAGGCTGTCTCGCCATAAAGAACCAACATTAAATGAATCCCTGCGCTTTTATCTGGTCCATCTGTTCTGTGCTGGTCTAGTTTACAGGGCCCTGGCTAGAGAGCCCAGGAGGGCAGAGGGACAGAGATGCCATTTCCTGCCCAGCAGGGGAAAAGGCCATGTGTGAATCCACCCACTGTCCTGCAGGCCCGGGGCAGACCGTCCCTCACAGCCCTGGGAACAACCCTGCCTGTGCACCCTCCAGAGCCACGAGGCTTTCAGTTCCTCTCGGAAAAGTGGCCCTGGGAGATGAAGGGGGCTTAGGGCCCTTGGGTGACAGCTAGGGTTGGGCCCCGCTTTGGGTGATGATAGGCAAGGTCACGAGGGCCTGGGGGATGAAGAAGGTTCGGGACCTGTGTAATCAGGGACAGGTGGACCTGGGGATGAAGAGGGTTTGGGACCTTTGGGTAGGGGTTAGGGTTAGGACTCGGCTTTGCGTGATAGTGGATGCGGTCACATGGGCCTGGGGGATGAAGAGGGTTGGGGGCCCGTGGATGAGGGCTAGGGTTAGGGGCTGGCTTCGGGTGATAATTAGGGTCAGGAGGGCCTGGGGTTGACAGGATTTGGGGCCATCGGGTGAGGGCTAGAGTTAGGGGCCGGCCTGAGGTGATAATTAGGGTCAAGTGGGTACTGGATGTTTGCAGCTGGGAGACCAACACAGTGGGGGACCATGGTCTGAAAGGTGTGATCTGCTCAACAATGTGACTCCAGCACTGGAGAATTATGAGCCTGGTTTCAGATTCCTCTGGCTCAAAGGGAGGGCAAGAGGTTTTACTTGTGAAGCTATTGTGGGAATTACTGTGCACCCTTGTGTCACCGTGACTGCCTCAGGAATATCGCACGCCAGTGAAAAGGAACCCCTAGCCAGCCGGCCATGGGGTCTGCAGCCTCAAGACCTGGATCTACTCGGGGCCTGCTCCCCGTCAGTTTGGGAATTAGCATTTTACCCCAGGAAAGTTAAACAGCTCCATGGCCAGTCCCGTCTCTGCACACTCCCCAACTACTCCCCTGAAACGGTACACCCCTCCTCGGAGCAGACAGATCGTACCCACCTACAACTTGCCACCCCTTCCAGAAAGCCCTCGCCCGGCTGCCATTCCTGTGTCAATTACCACCCCCTTGTCCTCGTGTCCATTATATTCAACACTAAACTAAGGGCTGTCCGGAGAGTGTCCCGCCATCTTCCACGTGATTTTCCATAGCACACGGCTTGGTATTGTTTGGATTTTTTCTTCTCTGAGCTATTCCACTGGGGCCTAGGGTTAGGGCTTGGGGACCTACGGTGAGGGCTGGAGTGACGGCCCGGCTTCAGGTGATCTTAGGCCAGGTAGGTACTTAGTTATAGCAGCCCAGGAGATGGACGCGGTAAGCGACCATGGTCTGAAAGGCTCCACCTCTGACAGGTGAGGCTACGGCCTCTATGAAGGTAAAAACCTGGCCTTGGACTTCTTCCATATCTTTGTCCTGAGTCCTCAGAAGGTGGGCGGCCATGTACATTCTAATGTGTCCCATTTCGGAAGATTAAGTAATAAAAAAATCAATACAGTTCTGCATCAATAAAAACAAAGATTCAGGAATCATCCAATACTCAGTCCCCATGGCACGCAGGTTGAGGGAACACAGAGACAGCACAGAGCCCTCCACAGCTGCCCACCCAGCCCTCAACAGATGCCCCTCATATGGGGGGCAGCTGATGGGAAAAGCTACTTTTGAGAAACACAATATTTAGCAACCTTATCAACATGAATAAGACCTTCAGCCATATCCTCAGAGGAGAGTCACAGTAAATAAAGAAAAGTTTGCACAACCCTGAGCTTTTTATTCTTAGAGGAGGTGACTTCTTGGGACCCTTTCCTCTTCTGTGTTTCTAACTTCCTCATTTCACAAGTCACCCTTCGTCTCCCAAAGCACATCCATCCTATCCTCTGCATCCTCCCTGCTCTGTCCGTCCGGCATTGTCCCTTCTCTGCCTGTCTTCAGCTAGCCTTAGAATCAGACGCCAGCTTCTGACCTCCATTCATTCAGGAAATCCATTTCCTGTAGCGCGCGCTGTGCCAGGTGTGACCAGGTCCGTGGGCAGAGGGAGGGACTAGAGATGGGTCCGTGCTCTCGTGCACACTACACGAGAAAGGAGGGACTCCCACGGGACAACAGAGAGGGCAGTAAGATCGTGGCAAGCTGCACAGTGCTCTGATAATACACAGAAGACTGTGAGATGGAGCCGCTGGCACCATCGATGCGAATAAGGGCAGGGTGCTCCTTCAGAGGCCGTGGCCAAAGCCGACATCTGCAAGAAAGACCTGGTCGGGGCATAGCAGGGCACAGTGGCTTTCTTGGCGGCAGTAATAGCATATGCAAAGGTTTGAGGCAGGAAGCAGCTTGGTGTGCTCAAGGAACAGAAGGTGCTCCCCTGTGCATGCAGCTGGCCCTGAGCGATCTTTCAGGAACAAGAAACTAAGTCGGCTTGGCACCCGTAGCTCAGTGGTTAGGGCGCTGGCCACAGGCACCGGGGCTGGCCAGTTCAAATCTGGCCCAGAACTGCTAAATGACAGTTACACAAAAAAAATAGCCGGGTGTTGTGGCAGGTGCCTGTAGTCCTAGCAACTCAGGAGGCTGAGGCAAGAGATCACTTAAGCCCAAGGGTTTGAGGTTCCTGAAAGCTGTAATGCCACGGTACTCTACCGAGGGCAACATAGTGAGACTCTCAAAAATAAGTAAATAAATAAAAATAAAAATAAAAATAAAATAAAATAAATTACAATAAAATAAACCCAAAGTCACTCGCAATGGTTTATTGTCTTCAGGACCCTGCACGGGCATCTACCCGGTCCTCGTGTGCTGATGTTGACCCCCTGGTCCCTGCTACGGCGAGACCAGGCTCTTCCCTCTCCGCCTTCCCACCCTGGCCCAACCTCGCCCTTTAGAACTCTGCTGCAGCATCCCAGAGCTGGGCAGGGACCTCATCCCCTTCACCTTCCTGCAGGTCCACACACGTGCTATGGCCTGGCACACATGTCTAGCAAACTGCAGAAAGGCTCCCAGTGTAGCAGAGCCTGAGTGAGCTCGAGCTCCTGGCCTGGGGCGCACAGAGTCAGCACAGTCACGAGGTTCATGACAACAGGGCTTTGTGATGTCGTCTCATTTCAGCTGATAATTTGGAGGGTGATTTTACACTTCAGGAGCCACAGTCACTATTGTGTCACTTGGACCCGTTCCACAGACACAGCAGATGCTCATTTGCCTAAGTGGGGGAGAGGGGAGCTGCCATCTGAGGAAGGAAGTGGGAAGACTCGGAACTGCCTTTGTTTCAGGCTGGAGGCTGGGGCTCATCATTCTTTGAAATTCTCCTTTGTAAAAGAAAAACAATACAGCCTTGAATCACTCAGCCTGGCAGTATGGAGTCGTTTAAATATTAAACACGAACTTTCTATTACATGTTTATTAAACACTGGTGGCTCACAGGGAAGCGAAATTGCTTCTTAGACACTGAAACTGGCAGGCACATTTCTCTGGCAATAATCTATGGAAAAGTCTTCTGGCTTCCGTGCTCATTCACGCCACAGCAGGAGCTGAATGGAGCCAGTGTGTGACTTCCTGGGGGTGTTTGCGATTGACACTGACACTGGGGAGGGAAGGAAAACAGAGGTGCATCATTAGAGACTCAGTGAATATGTGAGACCAGAGTGCGTCAAAGGAAATCTTGATGAAGCTCCCCAGGCTGGCCCGGCCTGCTGGGAAGCAAACCCGGCTGAGCCAAGGAAGTGAAAACAGGCATCTGCGCACGGCACTGGGGTAGGAGGTCCTTAGGGGCCCGGACAGTCTCCAGTACTGGATGGCATTGGGGTTGGAGGTTCTTCAGGGGCCCTGACACAGTCTCCAGTACTGGACGTCAGTGGGGTTGGACGTCCTTCAGGGGCCCTGACAGTCTCCAGTACTGGGTGGCATTGGGGTTGGAGGTTTTTCAGGGGCCCTGACAGTCTCCAGTACTGGACGTCACTGGGGTTGGAGGTCCTTCAGGGGCCCTGACAGTCTCCAGTACTGGGTGACATTGGGGTTGGAGGTCCTTCAGGGGCCCTGACAGTCTCCAGTACTGGACGGCATTGGGGTTGGACGTCCTTCAGGGGCCCGGACAGTCTCCAGTACTGGACGTCACTGGGATAGCAGGTCCTTCAGGGGCCCTGACACAGCTTCTAGTAGTAACTGCTGTGTGAGATTTCCAGGACCAGACCCTCTTTTGGACAGGAACTTACAAAATCAACAGACATTTATTTATAGAATTTAAGAAGCAAGGGAAGATCTCTTTCCCTCAAATTATCTCCTTAGCTGCCAGGTAGTGTCATGACTTGGCCATTAGAGAATCCTTCCTTTGGGTCTTCAGCTTTGTATCTAGGCGTTCCCTGATTAATAAAATAATTGCCTTTGGGTCCTTTTGAAACACCTCATTGAGAAAACTTTATTAAGGGTAGGTTGATATTTACCAAGGAACAACCATCTCACAAAATCAGCACAGTATGAAAGGGAATACAGAGGCAAACACAGGCAAGTGCCAGTCTCACGCAGGCTGGTCGACCATCCCGCATTGGGCCAGTGTCGCCTCTGAGTGAACGAACACCTTGCCAACCATTTGTAAAGGTCAGTTTTGAGCAGGACGTTCTGCAGGCAGCACTGGGCATCTCCAACGTGTCCCAGACAGTGGGGAGGATGCAGGATGGCAGGGGACTCTCAAAGAGACCCACCCTAGCGCCCCTGAGAGGAGCATGGGGCAGCTCCCGGGTCCATCAGACATACGGAGCGCTCAGGAAAGGATCCAATGCCGGCTAGTCAGGGACACGGCAGTAAGCTTGGATCACATGGTGTCATGAAAAGACTTAATGGACTCTTAAGAGGGTTTCAGGCATCAATCAACAGTTGAGATGTGCAGTTTCATGGCGTGTTCCCAGAAGCCACAGAGAGGGATGCGAAACCCACCCAGAGAGGGCTGCAGTCAGCAGGATGGCAGCCCGGGGTTGGGGGCGGGCCGTGCCAGCACGTGGACGGCACCGGTGGGCTGACTACATGGGGGTTTCATTCCTCTTTTAAGTGGAAACGTGAGGTGACAGTCCTCCTGCTCAGCCGGAGGGAGGTGGGAACGGTGAGTCCCTCAGCACCCCCACACCTGTCCTCCTGCATCCCCTCCGTCCAGGGTCTTCACAGAGACCCCGAGTTCCCATTGCAAAGGCTCTTCCGGGGGCCTGAGTTTGACACACTCTCCTTTCCCGCCATACATAGAATACGAGGCTGCAAGAGCTTGTGGAAACTGCTCTCCTGGGGACGGGGGTGAGGAAGAAAGGAGAGGGAGGGGAGAGGGAGGGGAGAAATGGGTCGGGGGAGAAAGACCCGTTAGCATATTCTGGAAATTCCTCTGATTATTCATTAGCACTTTCAGTGATAAAAATGTATTCTTTTTTCATTATAATTACATTATTTTTTTGCTCTGTATTTGATGCTTCTTGAGCTCTACGGCCAATGGAGTTAAAAACTGTGTCCTTTGAAGTCATGTTTCTGGAAAAGCCCCAGAGCCGCGTGCACAGCAGCGCAGGCCGGGACTGCTCAGGACACAGTAGATGAAAACAGGAAACTCGGATTTCCTCCTTACTTCTTTCTTTCAGACAAGCCCCCCTCTGGGTGATGGAGCTCTGGGGGCTCTCTGTGTCCAGCAGTGCCCACAGCTGTGGACTCCAGGGAACCTCAGGAGTCGGGCAGCACCACCCCCACCTGCCGGATGGTCAGGGAGCTGGTCAGGTCACGCAGGGCCTGCTGTACAGGAAATGCCATGGCTGTGTCAGGTTGTTCACCTGCCGTTGACAGGGCCTCAGCTGCCTGTGGTGGCCCTGGTGCCAATAGGAGCTGGTGGGTGACGACTGGCACGCTCTGCACTTCCAGGCTCATTCTGTGCGAGCTGCTGCTGTGTGTTTCACATCTACTATGCGTTAGCTCATCTAATCTTCACAGGAGGCCTCCTGCACACTTGGCTAAGACATCACAGACCCTCGTTCAAGGACAGCATCTCACGTCAACATCCACAGAGTGAAGCAGAGTGCAACAGCTACTCCACCCCTGGTTAATTTCCTGACCCACAATGGGAACATCCATAAGGCACTTCAGTCACTCCTGGAGGACAGAACTACCCACAGCTCCCTCCTGTGTGCAGAGACCCCACCCACGATGGCTGCGAATGTTCTGGATTTCTCCAGGGGTAGATTTGTGTGCAGCAATCTAGTTGAAGGCAGAGGCCAGATGGACCATCTTGAAGCTACATATGCTTTGGTGAACACGTGGCTTTTACCTAGATCCATGAAGAATGTTCCATGTGGGTGCTGGGCTGGTGGTCCCCAATGACCAAGGGGACTCTGTCCTCTAGAGGCCAAGGGTTGGGCATCTCACAGAAGAATTCACCTGTGCCATTTACTTATGTTTCACTACAAATCACTAGAGGTCCACAGGGGTAGAAGGGAAGACATTCAGTGCAGCAGACGTGGCTGTTGGATTGGGGAAGCTGTGGTTCTGTTTTGACTGACACATATGGAGTGAATAACACCCCACCCCCCAATCAGACCTCAGTTCCTCAGTTCCTCCAACTATAAAATTAAGGATCACCTAGTCCAACCTTGGAAAGGCTACTGCAATACAAAAGCATTCCTGATTCCGTCTTAGTCTACTCGAGATAATATCGTTGCAGAATGGTGATCCTCTTCACCGCCACACCTGAGTTACTACACAGTTCATTTGTATCCATCCCAACAAAGCCAAAACAAAGGGTTTGGACAAAGGAATTTCATGCTCCTGATTCTCAGTCAATATTTAAATGACCCTCCATTTGGAGGGAGGTGCTACAGTGGGTGGGTCAGTCCTGCTTTTAAGTGGCACCTTTGAATGGCTGTCCCCGTCTCCTTCAGCCGTGCTGTCTGCCTTCTGCAAGCAGAACAGTGTGGCACCTGCTTCCTGTGAGTTCAGTGGGAGAAGGAGCAAAGCAGGAGGGCCCTGATTCATCATCAGCATGATTTTATGTCCTATTTCTTGTCAGAACTAGCTCACCATCATAGTCAAGTGTTAACCAGCATTCACTTTCTGCTGTTTGGGTGATTCTCCTCATTAGATGATGACTGGTCATGTTTCTTTACTTGAGTTTAGTTAAGAGAAAACTCTATGTTGTATGTACTGCCCTGTAATCAACGCATCTCCTGAGATGTGGCTGGTCTCCCGTCCTTCATGTAGCTATTATTGTTCAGTTTCTCTTTCAAGGCGGCCATGGCAGCATATTGCCTCTCATAGCAAAGTGTAGTAAGTAAAGTGAAATAATAGTAATGCATGCAATTATTTGCTATCAGAGCTGTCCTCATACAGGACTGTGGATTTCCTTGAGAGTAAAAATTTTGTCTTTACTCATCTTATCTCCTTGAATCCAGCATAAGACTTGACACATTCAAATAAATGCCAAGCAAATGAACAAAGCCGTTAAAAAAAAACCAGTCTTTGGGGAAGACTCCCTCACTCCAGCCTGAGGTTGCCCCAGACTTGGTGTCACGTCTCAAGGATGATTTAAGACTGATTAGCAGGGGACTCATCTGATAAAAGACTGGTAACCAGAATTTACAAAGAACTCAAGCAAATCACCAAACAACCTCATTAAAAAGTGGGCAAAAATATAAACAAAATCTTTTCAAATGAAAATATAATAATGGCCAATAAACTCATGAAAACAAGCTCAACATCTCTGATCATTTGGGAAATGCAAATCAAACCACAGAAAGATATCAGCTAACACCTGAGAAAATGGTTTGTATTAAAAAGTCCCCAAACAGATGCTGGTGTGGCTGTGGAGAGAAAGGAATTCTTCTGCACTGTTGGGGGTACCACAAACCAGTGCAACCTCTACAGAAAACTATTTCAAATAACTTAAAACAGACCTACTATTTGATCTGACCACCCCACTGCTGGGTATGCTGTAGGTCATTATGAAAGTTTTGAGATCCGCAGAAATCAAAATGTAAAATCCACATGGTCAGAAAGAAACGAAGCCCTCCCAGCAAGAGCTATCAGCCAGCAAGAGCTATCAGCCAAGCCAGCCAGAACTCTGAAGCTCACACCGGTGAGCCTGAAAGGCTTCTGTCCGCTGCTTTTTTTTGGAAGTGAAATAATGGACCATAATATAGTCTGTATCAAAATTTTTGTAATGACACAGGTATACCCAAAGGAAAAGAAAGTCACTTTATAAAAAGGACACCTGCACTTGAATGTTTATAGCAGCAAATTCACAACTGCAAAGATGTGGAAACAACCCAAGTGCCCACTCCCCTGTGAACACCAATAAAATGTGGCTTGTGCGTCATGCAGGATACTGCTCGGCCACGAAAATAATGGCAATCTAGGGTCTTTTTCGACAATCTGGGGGGAGCTGGAAACTGCTCTTCTAAGTGGAGCGTCATAAGAATGGAGAAACACATGTGCTCAATACCAAACCGAAACTAACGGCACATAACGCGTGAGACTGTCACTGCTCTATTTAGCTCATCTGTTCTCATGGGTTCTCCTCTCCCCTTCCCTGCAACTTCATGTTGGGTTTCCTATTCCTCAAGTCCCATCGCTTAAAGCAAGCAAGCCAAGAATGGTGGGGAAACTCACACTCACGGAAACGTCCCGAGGACAGAGCTCTGCTGAGTCGCTTGAGTTGATGGTGTGGAGCGCAGAGAGCCTACCTGCAACTCCTCAGCACAACGTGGCCAGACACGCTCATTCATCCAGCCCAATCCCTTAACTGAAAATTCCTAGGCCATAGACGCAAAAGCACTCTTGACATACATCAGTGCCGACACAAACTTTGGTTTTAATTCCTTTGTGTGCTTTTATGATAAAGAGCACTCCTCCCCAAATGAAATGCATTTTTCTGGGTGATCACTGTAATTCCCCACAATCAGAATAAAACTACGCTGTAAAACTGTAGTACAATGATGTCATTTTGGATAATGTGTTATTTTTATTTTTAATGCATAGAAGAAAGTACATTAAAATCCTCATCTATTACATTAGAAATGGTGCTATTAGTCACATACTTCAGACACAGGACAAATTCATGATCATACGTGGGTGTTGACTCAGCGCTCAAAATGTTCTAGACACTATGCACAGTCTATAAAGTATAAGCATTAAGTTATAGCAGCAGGTAATTTCTGACTGACAAGAATTATTGTCTCATTCTACAAATATTTGTTAAGTGCCTGCTCTGTGACACAGCTGTGAGCAATGAACATGGCCCCAGGGCTCATGGGATGGCCAGCTTCAAGCTCTAGCAACAAAGATGGATATTAAACCAGCAATCACTGAAATCAGTCCTTTCTTAAAAAAAAAAACAAAACTGCTTTCTCTTTTCTTTTTTTAATCTTAATTGTAGATTATTAGCAGTCCATATTTTGTCTGCATAGTTTTTGTACAGATGGAGTTAAGAGTTATACACACAAGCTGTATTCACCCAGGCAGCGTGCACTGTTCCCGATGGGTGGGAATTAACTCAACCCCCTCCCCCAGCTTTGTTTTCATTGAGATTTACTTACATACGTGCACTGACACTTATATATATGCAGTTAGTTTCGGTTTGGTATTGAGCACATGTGTTTCTCCATTCTTGTGACGCTCCACTTAGAAGAGCAGTTTCCAGCTCCCCCCAGATTGTCGAAAAAGACCCTAGATTGCCATTATTTTTGTGGCTGAGCAGTACCCTGCATGACGCACAAGCCACATTTTATTGGTGTTCACAGAGGGGTGGGCACTTGGGTTGTTTCCACATCTTTGCAGTTGTGAATTTGCTGCTATAAACATTCAAGTGCAGGTGTCCTTTTTATAAAGTGACTTTCTTTTCCTTTGGGTATACCTGTGACATTACAAAAACTTTGATACAGACTGTATTATGGTCCATTATTTCACTTCCAAAAACACAGTGGACAGCGGCCTTTCAGACACAGTCCAAACTTTACACAGTCAGCAAAGCACTCGCCTGTGCGTGATTAACACGTCAGCGATGTTGACCCATGCCCTGTTTTCTCAACCCACCTTAGGCTTTTTCTAGCACCCAGTCTCCTACAGGTAGAGGGTCTATATGGCTTTCTGAAACATTAAATGTCGATTTCTTTGCTCTGCTCTCTTTAAGACCTAGTGGTTTGGTCTCGACCCTGGAAACTTTCACTTTCACTCAAAGGGATGACCTCGGCGCAGCAAATCTGACGGGTTCTTGCAGCAAATCTGACGGGTTCTTTCTGCACCTTTTTAGCCAACTGGATAACAAAGCTTCAGATGGGAAGCCCTAATCCTCAGCTCTGGGAAGCTGACCCGCTCCTCTGGGCCAATACATGAACAGAACAAAGATAAAAGAGAAGTGAGAAGGGGTTGTGAGATGCCGGACACAAGGGAAGTGCCGCAGGCTGCAGGCGGCTGCTCCCTCTAACTGGGGAGGACATGAGAATATGCACAGAGCTTATCACATTCCTCAGAGAGAAAGGGACGCTGGTTAGGACACAGCATGAAAAGGGGCCCTTCCCTGTCTCCCAAGGTCTCATTATGAGGCCAGCGCAAGGAGAGCCTGCCGTACGTTTTTGAGCCCACCCTTCCCCCAGTGGAAAGGGGCCCTGCAGGTGTAACCTCACCAGGCCCAGCTCCTGCCCACAAGGGCAGTGCCATGGAGCCACCCAGGAAACCTCCCTGGGCCCGTGCTGGGCACGAATCTCCTGGTGTGCTCTGCCCTCGCCAGGCTGAATCCAATGAAAATGGGCACGGGGGGGGGGGGGGGGAAGAAAACACAGGAGGACACATGGAGGAAAGGAGGGTCCTGAAAACTGGATGCAAAACTTTTTTGGTTTGCTGATAATCCTGAGAGAATCTGGACTGTGGCAGCTGACGGCCGGCAGAATCTCACCCGCTCCTCCTCCCTTGGTGAAGGCTGCTGCCTGGGGCCCCCAGACAACTTCTCTTAAGTCGGAGCTCTCCCAGGATCGGAGGGAATTCCCAAGCCTGTCCCCACCTGAGTCTACCTCCACCACCCATCTAGACTGCCTGGAGCCGACTTTAGGTCAAGGCCTTTCCCCAGAATCCTGAGCCCAGGCTTGGCTGCTGTGCGGTCATTCCGGCAGCCTCAGCAAAGCCGCACATTTCAGGCTCCAGAACAGTGGGAGTGGGGGCAGCCCTGGGAGCCCCTGCTTCACTTCCCTGCACTCCAGCTGCCGCAGCTCAGCCGCCCACTCCTCTCACTGTCCTGCCTGGGCACCAGGCAGAGGTGCAGGCCCGTGGGGTGCTTGCTCCTCGTCTCCCCATAATGCCTGCCCCAGACTCCCACTTCTGGACCTGTCCTGACCCCTCCAGCCCACCCTGCTCACCCGTCTTCCATCACCTGCCCTCACTGACATCTCAGACACCCGGCGAGCTCTGCACGGTGGCCTGTGCTCCTGGCCAGGGGCCTCTGCCTTGTCTCCGTAGACAAGGAGGGCCAGCTCACGAGCTTCTCAGAGTCTCGACTCGCTCCTGACCACACTGTGTTTCACGCCTGCGTATCTCCCAGGAGCAGTCAGGGCCCAGAAGCCGCCATGCACAGAGCTTTGCCTTCCCCTTGAGAGAACTGTACCTAGCCTGGTGCTGAAGTAAGGACTTCAGGTGACATTAGATTCCTTCAAAACAAACGGAAAACAAATAACATCTCATTAGCAGGCCTGCTAATTAGCAGACCATCACATGCATGCTGGTGACTATGAACGAACTCTGTGCTAAGCTCTTGCCGAGTGATGTAACCTACCCCAGCACCCCGTCTCAGCTACAGATGCTGAGCACTCAGAGAACACCAGGAAGGGCCAGGCAGGGACTGGGCCCACAGTGGCCTCTTGAAGCTGCCCCGGCCTGGAAGCTTGGGGTCAGATGAGCAGCACAGCAGAGCACCAGCGTGGTGATGTGCACAGCTCAGAGTCAAGCCGGACTTGGAACCCTTCCCTGGGCCTCAGTTTGCCCATCTGTAGACTGGGCTAACTTCACGCACCTTCAGCACTGCTGTAGAGAAGCAGGGAGTGTGTGCCGGGCACTGGGCTGCCACCACTGAGCGTGGTCATAGCCGGGAGGGGAAGGCAGGGAAAGGGCCCAGCTGGGGCAGGGTCTGCTCTGTCGGCGGCATGGGCAGTAGGCTGGCACATGCAGGATCTTAACAGTGTGACGTGCAGTGCTGACGGAAGTGGTCTGTCTCCAAGCTGAGCTCCCCGGCATGGTAACTCGCACCCCTCTCTGGACATGTCCCCTCGTCCCTCTCTCTGCATCTGTCACACCCAGACACCCTGCCAAGCATGTCCTCCTTCCTCCACAGGAACAAGATGCCTGTACCCCACTCTGTGTGCCCTGTCACCTGCCTGCACGGCCCAGCTGCTGTCACTATGCCCAGAGTCAGTCCCGCTGTCCACATTCTGTGATCCCCCTTGGTGGGCCAGCTCTTTGTTGGGACTTTCCCCATCCCTGTGCTCTTCTGAGCCTCATCCCTACCCTCAGCCAGGGCAATTCTATGGGTCATAGTGGGCCTCTCACTGCCTCACTGCCGCTGAGGTCAGAATCAAGCTCAAGCACAGCCTTAAGAGGAAAAGCAAAGGCCAGGGGAGAGTCTCCAAGCCCCTCGCTGCAAGGCCAGGGGAGTCTCCAAGCCCAAGCCCCTCACTGCAAGGCCAGGGGAGAGTCTCCAAGCCCCTCACTGCATTCCCTGCCACCAGCTGCAGGTGGCCCTCAGCTCAGCTCACAGGCCCACAGTCTGCTGAGTCACAACACAGCCCAGGTCACCAGGCCTCACTTGGACAAATGAATAGGGCTTCAAATTAGAGGAGGCTTCCATCACGTTCCCCCGTTGCAGGAATGGCACCCCTGAGAGCAGCCTTGGAGAAGATGGTAGTGTGGCAGGTGGCACATGGCTCTCTGATGCTGCCACTCGACCCTGCTGCTGCACCAGCCACAGACGAGGCACAAACAGATGGCGGTGACTGCAGTCCAGGGAGACAGGTGGTTTACAAAGACAAGCCCTGGGCTCACTCTCCCTGACCTTTGCCCTACAGGACTGGAAACAACCTAGTGGCCATGCAATGTGGGCTGAGTAGGGCAAGGCTGGGCAGAGAACTCTGCACCCATGGAAGGGGCCAAAAGGTGGTTCTGTGGTGTGTGTCTCTGCACAGGTGACGGAGAGGGAGTGGCAATGCAGGACACCACAGACACTTTAACAAACTGAAGAACAGGACGCTGGACAGAAACAGCCGTCTGCGTCTAGGGAGCGGCTGGCATTCTCACTTCCTCCGTGCTATGAACCTGCCCCGGAGAACTGGCACAATGCCTGACACTCAGAAGCAGCGGGCGAAATCAGCTCAGTAAGGTGGAGAAAGTGTTCATGACGTTCAGAAAGACACGGAGTATTCTTGCATGGTTTTTTCCTTCTGGTTATCATAAACTTAATTATATTTTCAACACAGGCAAAAGCTTACCCAAACTGGACAGGACAAATGGCAGGCACACTGTCCTGCCTGGGAGTGCCCACCTGCCGCTCCTCTGTTCCAGCCAGAGAGGGGACATGGAATTGTGTGTCACGTGAGGCAAACTGCACAGCAGTCACCACATCCTTACGCTAAGTGAGATTTTGGAGATGAGTCAGAAGCCATCATGTCCCCAGGTGAGGACCCTGGGGCTGACCAACGTGAGATGACGTGAGAAGGTAAGGCTGGACCCTGGTCCTAGCCAAGGCTTCCGGGAGCCCTGCCCCGTCACTGAGCTGTGACGATTTCACAGTTGCCATGGACTAGATTGTCTTCTGCCTGGGTGGGCAGCTGTGTGGCCCAGGCCCCTTTACTGCAAGCAGATCTCACCTCGTCTGTTCTCTCACGCGGCCTTTCGGTTGGTGCTATTTCTCAGTGTTCTTTGAAAAAAGAAGAGAAAGCTGCCTCAATCAGAAGACATTCCCCCTTGGCAGATGTTGGTGGCCCATAATTCATATAAACAAAATGATAAATAAATCAAAGGCAAGTAGCAGGAAAAAAAATGAAATGAAATAGAAAATTAACTCTTGACTTGGATAGCTCCCCTGTCTGTCCTTTGTAAATGATTAAGAGTTCCTTCTGCTGTTCCAACCGGAAAACCAACAAGGGGAAGCAGCTCTCTGCTGAGCAGCGTGGAGACCAATGTTCGGCACCACGGTAAACTAACTGGTACGTGAAGACGGTTCTCCCTCCCGCAGCAGGCGACCCGCTGACCGGGCTGTGCAAATGAGAAGCTGAGTAACAACTGGCCATCCACTGCAGACACTTTTAAAAGGCTGTTGAAATGCAAGGCTTAGGCTACCAGCCATAGTACAAGCTCAAGATAAACATATTAGGATTTGATTGTTGTTTGAGGAAAAATCATTTGTTAAAAGAATTTGTGTGCGCAGGATGGCAGAAATTGTGCTCACAGAAAAAGGGCTGTTTCCGACAACCTCAGAGGGCCGCAGAGGAAGCTGACACAATAATGAATTTAAATAAGTTTCCCCCCCCCCATAAATACTACACTTTTCTTCCACAAAGAACAATATTTTTCTTCCTAGGACAGCTACCTGAAGAAAGAAAAGTTACGTTTATAGAAATGAGCCAGAAATAATGACAAAACTTGTCTCATTTGCCATCATAGTGAGACTGCCAAAGCCTCCAGCCGGATGTGGAGTACGTGAATTCGGGCGTTTTCTGTCGGCAAGTGCTTTGATGGATGTGATCCTTTTCTTTCCTTGAAATGGCAAGTCTTTTGAGCACCTCCATTCTGCCTGTGGGTGCTGAAACATCCTTTCTTACCGGGAGTGGGTAATGATCTTGCAGTCTGGCTTGACTCTTATTCAGGGAATCTTAAATGCACAATTTCCAGTAATTATTGTTTTTAATTCAACAGGAAAGGCACAAGTACACAATTGTGACTGTAATCTCTGAAGATCACTGTCGAAAGGCCAACCAAGACACACCCCTGCAAGTGAACCTGCTCCCTGTAAGGGAGTCGCCTCTGATGGAACCGGCTAGTCCTAATCTCGCCGCTGTGTTCACAATATTTTTGGGATTCCTCTTTGAGAACTGCTTTCAGAACCATGCAAGAAAATTAGTCACATTGTTCTAAAACAAGCCTTGCCTACAAAGCACGGTTGGTTCTTCTCCCTTATTTGAAGCCAAGCTTAACAGATGTTTCCCCACGTCAAGCTCACCCCAAGTGCCTCTGCTGAATGATCCTCATATTTTTCGTAGATTCCAGAATTCACAAGAATGTGCCCTCAGCATATATTCCAGGTTCTGAAGGCAATTCTAAAAGCCAAGAGCTGCCTTTCTGGTGTCTGGTGAATGGATTTTGAGCTGATCATATGCAAGGATTTATCGAGAGCCATTAGGTAGATTCTAACGTTTTTTACTATCAAAAAGTAATTTTGTGGCGACACTTACAGTTACATACTCAGTGACTTTCACAAGATAACATGTGGTTATTAACTACAGTTGCCACATTGCATGTTACACTCATTAGCTCGATGGAGCCATCACACGATTTACAGGCACTTAGAAACATCGTGTTGTACCTGAATAATCGATTCTATTTTTGTCAATTAGAAAATAAAACAACATGAATCGAATGTCTGCAGGAGCCATATCCTGCTGGGAACGAGAGGCCAGTGCTGTGGAGCAAGGGGGATTTGGCTGACAATTGGCTTAAGAAAAGACAAACAAGAGGATGGGACTCCGTCTCCCTATACTGCGTGTCTTGATCCAGGTGACGGATGTCCCCGAGTGGCCGCTCCACACTGTAGCCAGCAGGATCTGCATTGCTTGCTTTCCTTCTGGGATTCCCAGTTAACTAATTTACACTTGACCAGTAGTTATCCAAAACCAGTTTGCCCAAGCTTTTCAGTAAGTCGAGGCTCTGGACTCAGAATTACCAGTCAATGACTTGTAAAGACAGAATGTGGGGAGAGGAATTTTCCTATTAATATTTCCAATTAGCCACCTGCATCATGCTGCACTTAAAAAATGCTTAGTGGTTTCTACTGTGTCAGAATAAAACCAATCCCTTTGACTTAGAATTATGGAAAATGAAAATAATTCATTTCACAATACGTTGTGCAAATGACTATTACAGTTACTAAAGTTCACCCCTTCTGCCTGTGGTCCTAGCTACTCGGGAGGCTGAGGCAAGAGAATCGCCTAAGCCCAAGAGCTGGGGGTTGCTGTGAGCTGTGATGCCACAGCACTCAACCGAGGACGACAAAGTGAGACTCTGTCTCTACAAAAAAATAAATAAATAAAAAATAAAGTTCACCCCTTCTGACAATCAAATACATTACAATTCAAACAGCTATTGGGGGGTAAAAAAATTTTCTTTCAAATTGGCCATGATTACAAAATTAGTAACAGAACAAACTAGTGTGCAGTAAGACAGTCCTTCACACCTGCTCCGCGTGGCCAGGTACCCTGGCGTCTTTCTCCAAAGCCATTTGCAAAGGAGCATCAACAGCTTCACAAGCCCTTGTATTTAACCTGGGCTCTTCTCAGGCTGCACTCATTCCCTTCTGAGCTCCTCTTTGGGCTGCAAATAACATCTGTTTGCTGATGACTCCTAAAAGGACACTTCTAACCTCCAGCCTAATGTCAAACTCCAGATTCATCTATGCAAATTCCTATGACTTTACCACCTCAAAGCAGGAAACTTCAACCCCAAACCTGCTTCCCACACAGCTTTCCCAATCTCAGTGAGCGCAACTTTCCTCTTTTTATAGCTCAGGCTCAAATCCTGATGTCATCCTGGACTCCTCCTCACGGCTCATTCCCAGGGCTCACCTGACCTGCAATCCTGCTTTCCCCACTGAGCCCCCTCTCCACAAATCAGATCAGCTCACTTCTCTGCTGGAAGCTTTCCAATCACGCCCGCCCCACTGGAGAAAAAGCCAACATTTTCATTGTGCTAAAATTCCCCTCCCCTCCTCTCTCCTCTCCTCTCCCCCCATACTGCAGCCAGCGAGATCTGCAGTGGTTTTATTCCTTTATTCCCAGTTAACTCATTTACACTTCTCTCCCAGTACGGCCTGCCATGTTCCTTCCACTCTGCCAGGAGCGCCCTGCCCTGCGTCTCGGTCTGGTGCCCCTCTGCCCTCCGCACGGACTCGTGCCCCATGTGTTATCCTATCTCTCCACTATGTCCTTCTAATTTGGTTTTCTATATATAAATATAAAATGCCTAGGAAAAAGTATAGCGTAATATTGACATAAGTCTGCTATAGTTTAAATGTTTGTGTTACCCCCCCCATTCTTATGTTGAAATCTAATCACCAATGTGATGGTGCTAAGACGTGGACCTTTGCGAGGCGGTCAGGTTGTGAAGGTGGAGCTCTCCTGAGCCCTTATAAAAAGAGTGCTTCTATTAATTTGGCATCTAGAGCACCCAGCACCCAGGATGGCCACCCTTCCTCAGAACCTAGGCCTGGACACAGCAGCTCCCAGCACCATCCCCCAGCGAGAGGCCTCTCCCCATCCCAGCCCTGCTCCCACCTCCCTCACCCACACTGCGGTTCACTCAGAGGCTTCCCACTGAGCCTGGCAGCCCCACAGCTCTGTAAGTACAATGTGGAGAATCCGACCAAGTGCAGCTCGGCAGGCGGAAATGACAGTGTGTCCCAAGTCCGCTGTCTCCTGATGGCCACAGCACATGGGTATAGAACCCTTCCCACCAAACACTGATGGACGCCCAGGCTCCTGACCCCTTCATGGGTCCCTGTGGCCCCCTTCACCCGCAGCACACTCGGGGTGCTGCTCTGTCTGCCATGAAGCCTGGTGGTTGGCAACCCCCACGTCCTGCCACCCCTGGCATCAGAACCCTCTGTCCTTTCCATCAGCCCTCGAAGACTGAGACCCACAACTGGGCAGACCGTCTGCCACTCATCAGCTTCCGAGCAACCCACAGAGCTACAGCCCTGCTCCTACTTCTCAAGCCATCGCCTTCCGACCTGAAGTCAGAACCACATATGCAGGGCTGCAATTTACAAAGAGGAAGGAAAACTCTGGTTTGGGGTTAAAAGCTGGAGTAAGGTCTCCAAGAAGGAGAGTCGCTTGGCCATTGGGAGAAGCCACGGCTTAGTCACAACTTTAACCTTCATTATCATCGCCAACACAAACAACACCAATTCATTTCAACTTTCTCAGAATCCTAAACGACAAATTCTATTATTATTCCATGTTAAGCACACAGAAAAGTGAAAGAACGAGGCCAAGGGTGCCCAGCTGGTAAATGTTTATGTACAATCATATTCACAGACTGAACAGCAACTATCCAGGCCTGTGTTTCCGAACCACGGCATGACCAAGTTGTCATGTATTTGCAAGCAACGTGCTTCAGACCACACACCTACTATTCAAAGATACAAACAGGGTCATTCCTCCTGCTAAGATGGAGTCTTCTATTTGTGCACACAGCCTTTTTAGATTTTCAGACACTCTAAGAATGTGTCAACCCTCAAGTTGGTGTGGTTGTCTGGGTTGTATTCCAGAGGTTTACTATGTAAGATCAAAGATCTGGGCACACGTGTGCACACACACGCAGACACTAAACTTGGCATTAGGCATTTTAAGGTTTGAGGATGTTATGTTCACCTTGCCCTTTGCCTTGAGAAGCTAGTCTTTCTTTTATTTTTTAATTCTTTATTAAATCGTAACTGTGTACATTAATGCATTTATGGGGTACAATGTGCTGATTTGATATACCATGTGGAATGTTTATACCTAACTGATCAACATAACCATCTCCTTGCTTACTTATTTGTTGTGGCAAAAACATTCATACTCTCTTCTTCTTTTATTTTTTTTGCAGTTTTTGGTTGAGGATGTGTTCAAACCCACCACCCCGGTATATGGGGCCAGCACCCTCCTCCTTGAGTCACAGGTGCTGCCCTTAAACTCTATTCTTGATAGTATAGAAATGTATCATTGCATCATACACCCACCCCCAAACCGTCCATCCTCCTGGCCTCCCCTTCCCTCTCTTCTTCTCCCCTCCTTCTTTCTAGACTATAGTTATGTTTTACCATCCCTATGAATGTGTAGGTGAT
>CAUYON010051877.1:0-31689 GCA_963573935.1 Arctocebus calabarensis
GAAATGAAAACAAATCAGGAGGAATTACACTACCAGACTTCAAACTATACTGTAAATCTATAGTGATCAAAACAGCATAGTATTGGCACAAAAATAGAGAGGTATGGAACAGAATTGAGCACCAAGAGATGAACCCAGACACTTATCATCATTTGACCTTTGATAAGCCTATCAAAAATATAAATTGGGGGAAAGATTCCCTACTTAACAAATGGTGCTGGGAGAATTGGCTGGCCACTTGTAGAAGACTGAAACTGGACCCTCACCTTTCACCATTAACAAAAATTGACTCTCATGGGATAAAAGATTTAAAGTTAAGACATGAAACTATAAAGATTCTTGGAGAGAGTGTAGGAGAAATACTTGAAGAAATTGTCCTGGGAGAATATTTTATGAGGAGGACCCTGCAGGCAATTGAAACAACACCAAAAATACATTACTAGGATCTGATCAAACTAAAAAGCTTCTGCACAGCCAATAACATAGTAATTAAAGCAAGCAGACAGCCCTCAGAGAGGGAGAGGATATTTGCAAGTCATACTTCTGACAAAGGTTTGATAACCAGAATCCACAGAGAACTCAAGTTTATTAATAAGAAAAGAACAAGTAATCCCATTTCATTATGGGCAAGGGACTTGAACAGAAGCTTCTCTGAAGAAGATAGGTGCATAGCCTACAGACACATGAAAAAAAATGCTTATTATCTTTAATCATCAGAAAAATGCAAATCAAGATGATATCTCGTAAGGGAGGTATCATCTAACTCCCGTAAGAGTGGCTCACATAACAAAATCCCAAAGCTACAGACGTTGGTGTGGATGTGGAGAAAAGGGAACATTTCTGCACTGCTAGTGGGAGTGCAAGCTAATTCATCCCTTTTGGAAAGAAATATGGAGAATATTCAGGGATCTGAAAGTAGACCTGCTGTACTAGGTGTATATCCAAAAGACCAAAAATCACTTTATAACAAAGATATTTGCACCAGATTGTTCATTGTAGCTTAATTCGTAATAGCCAAATCATGGAGGAAGCCCAAGTGCCCATCGACCCATGAATGGATTAATAAATTGTGGTATATGTATACCATGGAATATTATGCAGCCTTAAAAAAAGATGGAGACTTTGCCTCTTCTATGTTTACACGGATGGAGCTGGAACATATCCTCCTTAGTAAAGTATCTCAAGAATGGAAGAAAAAATATCCAGTGTACTCAGTACTATTATGAAACCAATTTACAATCACTCACACTTTCATATGAAGAATAGATCACGACTATGGCCCAAGATGAAGGAGGGAGGAGGTGAGATCAGAAAGGAGGGGAGGTCAGATCAAGGCAGGGTGAATGGTGGGATCACACCAATGGTGCATAATGCAAGGGTTCATGTTCTATCTATTAGTATATTGTATAAATGTCTTAACATAATAACTAAGTAAATGAGATGAGGTATATATTAACCAGTGTGATGTAAGCATTCCTAATTCTACATGAAATCAGCACATTGTACCCCATAAATGCATTAATGTGTACATGATCTATGTGTTTGTGATGTAATTAAAAAAATAAAAGAAAAAGAGAAAATAAAGAATTACATTTATGCTAAAAGTAAAAACACCATGTTTACAATTGTGTTTAAAAACTTGTGTTTATGGCTCGGCGCCTGTGGCTCAGCGGGCTAAGGCGCCAGTCACATACACCTGAGCTGGCGGGTTCGAATCCAGCCCGGGCCCACCAAACAACAATGACGGCTGCAACCAAAAAATGGCCGGGGGTTGTGGCAGGCGCCTATAGTCCCAGCCGCTTGGGAGGTGGAGGCAAGAGACTCACTTGAGCCCAGGAATTGGAGGTTGCTGTGAGCTGTGATGCCAGGACACTCTATCCAGGGTGACAGCTTGAGGCTCTGTCTCAAAAAAAAAAAAAAAAAAAAAACTTGTGTTTATGAACAAAGACTGGAATGGATGAAGAAAATACTAACTTAAGTTAGGTATTTATAAATTATTTTCTACTTTCTAAGCTTTAAAAATTACTGTATTATTTTTATAATAAAATAATTAAATTAAAGTATGGCATTTTCTAAGTTGTTAAAGGCAAAAAACAGGAGTAAATAAAGAACTTCAAGTTAAAAGCTGCAAAAGAAACCTTCCATCTCACTATGAAAAAATTATAACTTAACCATCAGAAGAGCACCACGATTGGTTACTCCAGTAGTTTTATTATTTATTTATTGTATATAGTTAAAGAGCACAACATGATGTTTTGATATACAGATACATAGTAAAATAATTACTACAGTGAAGAATGTTAACATAGTCATGATCTCACATAGTTACTTTTTTGATTAAAAAATTTGCTACTCTTTTAACAAATTTTGATTACATAATATAATATTATTAATTACAGTCTTCATGTTGTATAGATCTCTAGACTCTAGACTTTAGACTTATTCATCTTGCATAACTGTAATTCTATGCCCTTTGATTTCCATTTCCCCATTTCCCTATAACCCCTGCCCCTGATAACCACAATTTTACTCTCTGTTTCAATGCTATTCAAGATCTCTCTCTCTCTCTCTTTTTTTTTTTTTGAGACAAAGTATCACTCTGTCGCCATGTTGTCATCACAGCTCACAGCTCAAACTCCTGGGCTCAAGTGAGCCTCTTGTCTCAGTCTCTTGAGTAGCTGGGACTACAGGTCCCCACCAGTACACCTGGCTAATTTTTCTATTTTTAATAGCAATAGAGTCTCACTCTTGCTCACTCTGGTCTCCAACTCCTAAGCTCAAGCGATCCACCACCTCGGCCTCCCATAGTGAAAATTACAGACATGAGCCACCACGCCTGGTCTGAAGATCTTTTGTTTCATTTTTAGATTCCACTGTGTTCGGCTTATTTCACTTAGTATAATATTCTCTAGGTTCATTCAGGTTGTTGCAAATGGGAAGATCTCTTTTTTTAAGTACGAATTCCATTCCATTCCATATACATATATAATATATGTAACTTTATATATATTCCACATTTTTTTCTGCACTCATCCACCAATAAAATCTTAAGTTGTTTCCACACATTGGCTATTATAAATAATATTGCAATGAACATGGGGGGGTCTCAGTTTTTTTTTAATTTTAAAAAACATTTTAGTTTTTTTATTGTTTGGGATTCATTGAGGATATGAAGACTTAGGTTACACTGATTGCATTTGTTAGGTAAAATCCCTCTTGTAATTGTGTCCTGCCCTCAAGAGATGCACCATACACTGTGACCTCCCTTTCCCTCCTTCCCTTCTCTCTATTCCCTCATTCCCCTACCCCCCCCTTGTATTAGACCATCTACTTGCCTTCATATTAGAATTGAGTACAGTGGATTCATGCTTCTGCATTCTTGTGATGCTTTACTAAACAGAAAGTGTTCCAACTTGATCCAGGTTAATACAAAGGATGTAAAGTCTCCATCTTTTTTAATGGCTGAATAGTATTCCGTGGTATACATATACCACAGTTTGTTGATCCATTCCTGGGTTGGTGGACATTTAGGTTGTTTCCATGTCTGGGCAACTGTAAACTGAGCTGCAAGAAACAGTCTAGTGAAAATGTCCTTATGATAAAATGATTTTTTTCTTCTGAATAGATGCCTAGTAGTGAGATTACAGGATCAAATGAGAGGTCTAATTAGAGTTCTTTGAGGATTCTCTATACTTCCTTCCAAAAAGGTTGTATTAGTTTGCAATCCCACCAACAGTGTATTTTATGAGGTCCTGATTTCATTTCCTTTGGGTATATACGCAGAAGAAGAGTTGCTGAATCATATAGTAGTTTTATTTTTAATTTCTTTGGGAGCCTCCATATTGTTTTCCACAATGATTACACCGATCTTCATTTCCACCAAAGGTGTATAAGGGCTTCCTTGTCTCCACAGCTCACCAACACTTCCCTTGCTATTTTGATAACAGCCATTCTAACAAGTACGAGGTGATATGTCATTGCATTTTTGATTTGCATTTTCCTGATGATTGGTGTTGCTAAGCACTTTTTCATATAGTTATTGGCCATTTCTACATCTTCTTTAGAGAAATGTATATTCAGGATTCTTATTTTGCACCACACACAAAAATCAACTCAAAATGGATTAAAGACCTAAACATAAGACCTGAAACCATAAAACTCCAGAAGAAAACCTATGGTGAAGAATTCTTGACATTGGTCTTGGCAAGGAATTCTTGGATATCTTACCAAAATCCCAGGCAACAAGACCAAAAATCACCAAATGTAGCTGCCTCAAACTAAAAACCTTCTGCATAGCAAAGGAAGCCATCAACAAAATGAAAAAGCAGTCTATGAGTGGAAAGAAAAAATTTTTCAACTGTATTTCAGTTAAGGAGTTAATATCCAAAGTATATAAGGAACACACATAATTCAACAGCAGAAAACCTCAAATTACTTGATTAATCTAATAGCAATTTTTAAATACAATTTAAATTTTTGGATATCAAATTCAACCCTATGAAGGGGAAAGAGCTCACAGCTTTCATTCAAAAGTGCTGGACTGGAGTTCTAGTTCTACCACTTAGTATTACATATGTATAATGTGGGGCAAATCCTTTAACTTAGAGATGATTACTTTTATATACAAGAAAGATAATGGTGATGCTCATTTCCATACTCACTTAGTATACGTGCAGGAAATTATAGGGGATAACACAAGTCTTCTGCAAACAGAAGTTTCTATTCCACCAACCTCCCAAAAGGTTGCTTCTGAAATAGAGTCAGTTAGGCATTGTGTGACTTTCGAAGAATGTACTACTTCAAATTCATCTAGTCACCCAGAGGACAATGAGATTTCTATGAATGATCATAGGAATAGAGAAAAAGGAGACCTGGACAAAGTTTTCTCAATTTTCTTTGAGAAAGAAAGAAGAAGAAGGGGAAACAAATGCCATCTGGGTAGACAGTTAGTAATGGGATTGTGAGAATCAAATGGAAGGTCTACTTTCCTACCGCTGATGGATTCGCCATTCATTCCAAAAGGCCTGTATTAGTCTGCAGCCCCACCAGCAGTGCATAAGTGTCCCCTCTGTCCACACCCGTGCCAGCATCTGTAGCTTTGGAAACTTGTGATATGGGCTATTCTCACTGGAATTAGGTGATATCTCAAGGTGGTTTTGATTCACATTTCTCTGATGATTAGGGACAATGAGCATTTTTTCATATGTTCAATGTCCATTCATCGGTCGTCTTGTGAAAAGATTCTTTTCATGTTTTGTACTCACCTGGATGGATTTGGAGAACATTCTTCTAAGTAAAGTATCTCAAGAATGGAAAACTCAGTAGCCCATGTACTCAATACTATGTTAAAACTAGTAGATCAACAACCACAGGCCCATGTGAGAGAAAAACACAATTAAATTGAAGAAGTGGGAGGGGAAAGGAGGATTGGTAAGTTCCTACCTAATGGATACAATATAGGGGTAGACAGCAACTAACCAGGTGAAGGACTCAGCAGCAACTGGGAGTTTACAAATGCAAACAATGTGACCTAATCCTATCTACCCTCATAGTAATATAAAATTAACAAAAAGAAAAAAAACCCAAATGCCATGTTAGGCTTGGAGGGCAACGGGGAGATCTTTAGAAGAGAGAGGAACCTACAGGATCCATAGCCCAGTTTCCCTGGAAGGTGAATATCTACCTGGCAATGATCAAGAAGAGGCAGAGTCCAACACAGCTTCATATAAAAAGAGAGGTCCTTCTTGGTGCCGGGTAGCCTGACCCCGTGAATCACCAGAACAATGGTGCGGAGAGCATGTCGATGTGTGCCAGCAGCTTAGCAGAGACAGGGCAACTGAAGATTCAGGATCTACAGTAAACTTTCAGCAGAATGTTCAATGAAGAAGATGAGAGGGGCGTGGCATCCCAGAGGCTCTCATAATACTACTCTTTCAGGTCAGAAATCTTATAAAATTGTGTATAGCTTTGCTTCTAACATTCTTTGCTTTGCCTACTACCTGAAAGCTGGGGTGCTTCTACAAATTGACCTCCAGTGCTAGTTAACGTCAGTAAGGCGGTGGCACAGCAACCACGCTGCTTCCAGAAGAAATTTCTTGACTTGATTTTATAATCTTTTACCTCTCCATTGGCAAGTAGATTTGTTTATCCCTGAAGCAAGACTAATGATTTCTGATTTGGCTGCCAAATGTTTTCAGAAACTCCAAATTCATTTATTTAGCAAACATTTATATAGCACTAAATTTGTACTGTGCGCTCTTCCAAGCACTATGCGAAGTATTAACTCTTTGACTCTAGCCGGCTGTTCTTTCTGTGGAGTCACAGTGGGTCCCCCACAAAGACAGTACTGCAAATTTAAGTGACTCCACTTTAACTGGAAACATTGCCTTGTCTAGTTCCCACCAAGGGCAGAAGACGGCCCACAGTGTGCTCTCCCGGGCTTTGTCCTGATGGGACGTACATGGTTTCTATGGCAATTTCAGGAAGCTTGGCCATTAGAAATGTGTTCCTTTACCTGAATGGATCCCACTACAGGTAGGGAGAGGAATGTGCCCACCTTGCTCTTTTATCTCATCTCTTTCCCTGACGTTTCTGTCTTGCAAGCATATTGTAAGACAGATACTCTTTTCCATGATATAAATGTCTAATTTTCAAAAATCTTCAATCAAATTTTAGTCCCTCAAGCCCTCTTTCTCTTCTTTCCATTCTTTCTTGTTGGTTAACACCTGTGTAGTAATCAGGTGTCCAGAACTATATCATCTTCCCAGGTGCTGTTTACTGTGACTCAAGGGCTTTTGAGGCATGTGTCTGCCTTTTACTGGCTTTCTCTGTTCTCAGTCATTTATCTCCAGACACTTAGCTCCTTCCTGTATTAAACTTATTTTCTTCCTGTTTCTTTCTACCATTGCTTGTCAATTTATAATGCACTTCCAGGTTCAGAGCTCCCAAGATACTCTATTCTTCAAAATCATTTGCAAAAGTTAAGAAATGGCAACGATAGCTGATAGTATTATCTTAATAATGATAAAAAGCATTTTGATCTTTTTAAATAATAGGAATATAATGAAAAATCCTTGATCGTTAGCTTAATCATTTTAAAAGCTGTACTATAGTGGTGTTGTAGAGGATTAACACAGGGTCCCTTCTCAGAGATACATCTGAAACATAAACACTGAAGGAGACTTCAGAGATAATCTAGTTCAAATATCTCCTTTGAAAGCTGTGGACCCTGAGGCACAGGTTACAGAATTAGTTGGCAGCACAGCTCAAATTCTGGGGTTCCTACTATCCCAAAGTTCTGCCTCCACATGCAGAGTGGGGAGCAGCTCCCTGGGAGCCACCCAGGTGCCGAGCTCCCGGCCTCCATAGCTCTCTCTGAACTGAGGACCAGAGCCCACTATTGCTGCCTCTAACTTGTAAATAAGTCTTGGGTTTTACCCCCCACGGCTGCCTCTGCCATTATCCCCCTGCCTACCTTTAATTAAGGTGTAGGCCAGCTCCTGGCCCCGAGCATGGCCTTATGTGATGACGGCCTACCGAGGCTGTTTATTTCTTCCCTGGTGAGACACCCAACAAGGCTCTGTCATTCCTCACTCCATTTCCTCTGCCTAGCGTGCTCTTCCCCTTCACTTGTTTCGAAACATCAATCCTCCAAGGTCTAGGTCATCTCCCACGCATCCCTGGAGGCCTCTCTAACTACCTCAGGCCAAAACGATCTCTCCCACCTCTAAAGCACTAGCACTTGTATTTCCCAGGCCACTCATTTACCACTTACCATATGCTGCCCTGTATTGTCTGTTTGGTGTTTTGTTGCCTTGAGGGCAGAGATCATATCTTATTCATCATTGTACCCACCACATTGCTTAGCCTAAGGCCCAGGACAAAATAGGTGTTCTATAAACGTTGATTGATTTGTTGTACCTGGAAATGAAAATGACTTCCCTGCTTCTATGGTGACCCAGGAAGAGAAAGTAACTTTTCTGAGAATCGTGAATGGACTGGGAAAATACTTCTATAGCTCACTAGAAAAATAATTTGAAGCACTTACAATTATATGAACAAGATGGTGTCTATGAGAGGTTAAAAAGTAGCTAAATTATTCTATTTGTTATCTCATATCAGATAAAAATAAATAATCACTCTACAGATTTAGATATTTAAAGGTATTTTTCATTAAATTTTTCAATTTTAATTTTAATTTCTTAATTTTAATTTTTAATTTAAATTTTTAACTTAAAATTTTTTAATTTTAGTTTTTCAGTTATGCATACTGACTGGAAAATTAGACTATTTGCCTACCATCAGATTATTAAAACTAGGGTAAATGAAAAATCAGTCCTGAAATTCTCAACATGTATAGTATTCTCATTTTTTAGGTTTAAAAATTCTTTTGGGATGAGTCAACATATGACCTTCCTCATTATGGTAACATCTTAATAGCGAGAAGCCAAAAACTCTGTCTTGTACCTCTAGACAAGCCATCCTAACCTCTGTTAGACAAGATTTCAATTCAGAAAGAGAATCTTTCACTCACTTTCTTCCAATGGCTTTATTTGGCTTGTTTTTGATCCTTCTAAGGTTGATGGAAAGCTTTGATTATCTTTTTCTGATAGCTACATATCATTTACCAACAGACTGATCATTCAGAATGAAGCCAATTTGGTCAATACACTGACTCCAATTTGATTGGCAACTATTGAATAAATTGGATCTTGTCATTGTCTAAAACATTTCCCATTCTGTCTCTTAGAATAGTAGAAACTTAGAACTCAGATGTTAGAGGTCAACTCATCCAGTTCTTTTCTTTTTCAGGGAGATATAGAAGCCCAGAAAGATTAGATGACTTGCCCACATTTTTCTTAACAACAATCAATAAAGTGTTTACCTTTATTATAGAACAGGCTCTTTGTCATCTGACAAATAGCTTGGTTGGAAATAAACTTTCAAAATATTTTTCAAGATTGTCATCTTGTAGAATCACATATTGCTGTCTGGGTAGAACACAAGAAGTGATCCACGGATCATGCTACTCTGTATTAACAAAAACATCCTTTTCATGGGTGTGAGGCAGAGCCGGGTGATGGCTGCCACTGTGTAAAGGAAAGAACCAACTTGTGGAATCAATTTGGTTTGTTTTTAGCATTCCTGGTCTTCCTTTCTATACTGGTGACTTCTCCCCTCCCCAGCCCCTATTTCAGAAACTCTATGCTCAGCTGGCCTTGTCCCTCCATCAAGGCACACATTACTTCAATAATCTTAATCAGATCTTTCCTTTTTAAGTCTTTGTCAATTCTTACATCAACAAGCAGTAGGAAAGACACCTCTGGGCTTCTTGAGATCACCCTACTCATAAGGCCAGTTGAGGAACCCAAAGGTAATTTGGTTAGATTAGGTAATAAGTGAGGATCTGTCCGAGGCATGATCTAGTCTTTCCTCACTCCTGCCCTTCAGATGGCAACTTGTCCCTTTGGAAGGATGAAATGGGGTCTGGTGAACATTTCTAGGAGTGGATAGGGAGAGGATTTATGTCCCACTGTCACAAGCATCTCCTCAATAAGAATTCCTTCTTTTCTTGACCTGAGTCTGCTGGTCCAGGAGATTTTCTCGTATTACTGACCTGCCAATAAGCTGTCTGATTTTATACCAGCCTTCCACCAGTCTCCACTGTTAATTTCTCATCTTTTCCTCAAGCACATCTTGTACCTTCTAGCATATGTTATAATGATTGTAGTAATAGTTCTGAACATGATCACCATACTTCTTCCATAGTTCTGGAATAAAACATATGCCACTTCTAATTGACTTGGTATCAATTTATGACAAGATATGATATTACAGAATATATCTTTCCTCACAGAAGTTACTGAACTGTATCTTCTAAGTAAGAGCATGACATTTGCATGACTACCATATAATATGGATTTAAGTGCTTAAATTTCTCTAGCAATTTATAATTGATGCTGATTAAAATTTCACATAGATCATTTTGAGTTGGAAGAGCAATTATTATTACCATGCCCATTTTATAGAAAAAGAAATCAAGATTCTGAATATGTTACTTGCTCAAAGTCACACAGCTAGTCAATAGGTGGTATTGACCTCTACCTTTTTTACTTTTCTAGAAGGGAAAAGAGGAAGGAAACTAGTGTTTATTGAACATCTATTGTGGGCCAGGCACCATGTAGAAACTTTTCACAGTATCTTTAGCCACCTGCCCAGATTCCAATGGCTAGTAACAAATTGAACTAGACTTTCTCCTTTTTTCCCCCTACTGACTGATCATCTGATGACTATCTCATCAACACCTTTGATCCCCCTTACATTCCAGTTCTTCCATGAGATTCATATAGTAAAACCCAATTCATGTCATTGTTACAGTTTACACCCTCTGTTTCTGTACTAATGCATCCACATGTTGCTTGAGAAAAACCACAAAGCTGCAGAGGCAGGTTCTGCACACATGGCTCTGCCTGGCCTCTTTTATTTATTCTCGGTTAATTCCTCCTTCACTTTCTTCTGCAGTAACTCTATGCTTTGTGACCTCCTTTGCTCTCACTTTTAGCAGATGATGAGAGCTCGTCCTTAACAGAAAGATTAAGGCATCAGTCATGACCTTCTGGAGCTTCCAGAATGCCTACCTATAAATTTAAACACAAAAATGATGCAAGGCTCTCTCCTTCCTCTCTGCCCTTTAGTCTCAGAATAAAGCTCTTCCTCCTGTTCCAAATAAGTTTATTTGTTCTTTGCACCCCTCCTATTCTGAGGATTTGGGGAGTCTCCATTTTCTCTCACCACATACCCTAATACTTCAGTCCCCAACCAAGCTCAAATCTCTCACTTTTTACAAAAAACCTACATCTCAGGACCTCTCTTGTTACCAGTAAATCTATTTTCTCCTCCTTCCAACTGAACCCATGAAACAAAACAGAAAAACTAGCCTACAATTGCTGTACTTTGAATTTGCATTCAACTCACTGCTGTTTTATTTTTTTCCCCACTTTATTCCTGAAAATGCCCTCCCTGAAGCAACCAAGTGCATTATCACAGCTTAAGTGGAATGGCATATGCAAATATCTTTGTGTTTTGTTATTTAGGACTAGGCAATTTCATAGCCTCTATAATCCTAGTAGTCCCTTATTTTTTCTTATTTTATTTGAGAATAATATTGGGATATGAATATTTTGATCACATGGATTCCTTTTGTACTGCTTGAGTCAAAGTTTTAAGTGTGCCTATCACCAAAATAGTGTACACATTCGGTATGATTTCAACCATCCTTTCCCCCACCGTCACCTGCTTGATTTCCATCAGAAGTTTTACTTCCATCTGTGCACACGAGGGTAGATTGGTTAGTTCTAATTTAATAGTGAGTGCATGTGGGGTTTTTTCCCCATTATTGCCATACTTCACTTAAAAGAATGGTCTCTACTTCTATCCAGATTGTTGCAAAGGTATTGATTTATTTTTTATGACTGAGTAATACTCCATGGTTATTCATATACCACATTTTATTAATCTACTCATGAACTGAGGGGCACTTGGGATTATTCCACATCTTTGTGGTTGTGAATTGTGCTGCAGTAAACATTCTAGTAAAAGTATCTTTTTTGATAAAATGACTTTTTCCCCCTTGGGTAAATACCTTGTAGTGGGCTTGCTGGATCAAATGTTAGGTCTATTTTTAGTTCTCTGAGTTATCTCCATACCGTTTTTTCACAGAGGTTGTACTAGTCCCTCCAACAGTGTATAAATGTCCTTTTCTTTCTGCATTCACACCAGCATTATTGTTTGGGGGACTTTTTGATAAAAGCCATTCTCACTGAAGTTAGGTGATATCTCATTGTGGTTTTGGTTTGCATTTCTCTGATGATTAGTGAAGTTGAGCATTATTTCATTGTTTATCTGGTCATTAGCCTATCTTCTTTTTAAAAGCTTCTGTGCATGTCTTTTGCCCTTGATAGGATAGATAGCTTGCTAATATTTTCTCATGTTCTATATGTTGTCTGTTTGTTCTCTTGATTGTTTCCTTGGCTGTGCAGAAGTTTTTAATCAAGTCCCCTTTATTTATTTTTCTTATAGCCATGACTGCTTTTGGGGTCTTCTTCATAAAGACTTTGCCTAGGCCTATATCTGTAAGAGTTTTTTCAACATTTTCTTCTTAAGTTCTTATGGTTTCATATCTTAGATTTAAGTCTTTTATCTATCCTAAATTAATTTTAGTGAATGGTGAGAGATACAGATCCTGTTTCAATCTTCTACATGTGGCTGTCCAGTTTTCCAGCCTACTACCTGCTAAAGGGGATTCTTTTCCCAGTGTATACTGCTGCCTACTTTGTCAAAGATTAGATGGCAATATGTGGATGGTTTTATGTGTGGTTTCTCTGTTCTGTTCTATTGCTCTATATCTCTATTTTTGTGCCAGCACCATGCTGTTTTGCTTACTATAGCCTTGTAGTATAGTTTCAAATCTGATAAAGTGATGCATCTGGATTTGTTTCTTTTGCTCAAGGTTAATTTTCCTGTTTGGGCTCTTTTTCTGGTTCCAGAAGAAGTTTCTAGAACTGTGAAAAATGATGTTGGGATTCATTCATTCTCTCTCTCCCTCTGCCCCAGTAATTTCCTCTCACTTTCACTGTAGTTAATAGAAAAGATTTACAAAATTTCGATATTTGTCAATTTTGTTGATGCTGAACATAAGAAAGGGCAACCAGTGACATCCCTGTTGTCAAAATGTTGACAGAGGCCACATCTACTTAGGTTCCCATCTTCGGTTATTACACATCTTTATTGGAGACATAAGCATCTATTCAGTCAACAAGGTCAAAAATCTGAGTCATTCTTAACCCTTCTTCTTTTCCTTCTTCAACAAATTAATCACTAAGAATGGTCCTGTTTACCCCCTAAACTCTTCTATAGCCTTATCTGTTTTCCAAGCCTGTTACCAATACCAAGTGTTGGTGGGGCCCTTAACAACTTTCTCCTAGACCACTTATTCTCCAGCAGGGTGCCTGCTCCACAGAAGACATTTGGAGACACGTGAATACATTTTTGGTTGTCATATCTGGAAGTGGAGGATGGGAACTACCAGCATCTAGTGAGTAGAGGGCAGGGATACAAACCATCCTGCAATGCACAGCCTAGCTGGCACCAATCCCTCCACAAAGAATTATCCAGCCCCAAATGCTAAAAAAGTGAAGCCTGTTGACCCATTTTATGAGAACAGCAGATCTCTCTTCCTTCAGCCTTAAGCCTTTTAAATCTATCACGCACAAAGGGCTAGAGAGATTTACCTGAAGAGGAGATGTGTCTACGCAACCCTCCCACTTTCGACCTTTCAGTGGTTTCCATTCTTCTCCAGGATAAGCTCACCCTGAATAGCTCCTTACTTGTCTTACCACTTCCCAACTCTTTACTTTTTACCATCAACAATAATGAAATATTGATTGATTCTCTGCGCAGTTAGTGTGCCTTCCTTATCTGTGCTCACGCTGTTTCTCTGTTTGAAATGGCTTTTTTCTCTGGCTCTCCCTTCCTTGCCCCCTTAATTCCTCCTCACTGTTCAAGACTGACCACAAGCAACATCTCTTTTGTCTTCTAGTCCTCCTCCCCCCCACACACACACTAAGCCATAAGCTCCTTGCCTATATTTCCAAAATAACTTATTTATTAGTTGAATTTAATATCAGGTTCCTCCTGTTACATATAATTTTCTGTGTATGGGACCATCCCTCTGAACTCTCACCCCCTTTTAAGCTAACTCATTTGAGGGACAGTCTGTGAGGCCTTGGTCTTATACTCATTTTTAGTATGAGACATCACAGTTGCTTTAAAAATGAATCTATGGATATTATCTCACAGTGGACAAGTACTTTACACATATAAAATCCCATTTGATTCTTATAATTCTGTCAGGGAATGTAGCTGGGATAAACATAAAAACACTACTTTCACATAGCATTAAGCTGAGGCTTAGCACAGAAAGTCATTTACTGAGAGTGACCTGGTTTATAAGTGGCAGAAGAGAGACTGGAATCCAGATCTTTGGTGTCAGGTACTGTGCCCTTTGAGACTAGCTGGCTTCACCTGTACACACATACATACACACACACACATGCATGTAGTATTTATGAAGGTATAGATGTGAATATATATAAATGGCATGTATGTGTTTTTAATTATCTAAACATGTAATGTATATGCTGTATATAAGTACACATACATTAGCTTTTCCTTTATAATTCTTACAATTCTTGTCTATGGCATCCATTGAGTTCATAGTTCATCACAAGGTGCTCTGGAAAATAGTTCAGTGTGTACACCTTCCAGAAAGAAGAGTTGCAGAAAAAGTTCTAGATAACAAAAATTGCAATGCCATTTGTATTTGGTTTGGCTTAATTAGAGCGTATTCTCATATTCCATTTTCTCATCATCCTAGAAACACATGACCCAAGATGCCAATAGGCAAGAAGTAGGTCCATGGGCCCCATGGATGTTGTTTAGTCCTCGCATAGATAACTACACACTGCGTCTATGAAAGCCTTATGTCTATAAGAAAGTGAACTATTTGTGAATTGCTGATAAAAAATAACAACTTGCATTCAAGTATCAAACATAGAATACAGCATCCTGTCTCTAAGCAATGGAGATCTATTTCTCTGTGACAGGATGTATTAAACAGATTTTTTCCCCGTGTTGCGTGAACTCACTCTTGGCATTCATTAGATTCAGAAGTGCAACTGTACAAAGACGAGATGCTGGGGAGGAATTGTCAGATCTTTCTGGTTGCAGAAGTGAAACCGTGTACCATATTTGAAAAGAGTAGTTTGGTTTTTTTTGAAAACCTGGTTCTGTCAGTAAACTGTAAAGAAAAGCTTTACTCTGGTGAATGTGTTACACACAATCATTTGCTGAGATCCTCTGTAATGAAACCATGTAACTGAACATATACTCTTTATTTTTTAATTTTTTGGACATTATTTCAGTACTATATATAATAACAAAGCAATCAATGAACTTACAGCACATAGTGGGTAATTGCTGGAATATGCTTCATTTTCAAATAAGTTTATTTAATTATTATAGCTACCTAGAATGCTAATGCTATATAACATCTAGGTGTTGTGTTTTATTTCTTCATGAGGACTAAGAAAGGAAAGAATTATTAGCTTTTAAGAAAGGGGAGGGGGCTCAACTAATCAAGAATAAAGTATTTTCCTGTAGGTAGAGAATATAGGTTCTTGGTTTTTAAGGATGCCTCTTAAATACTAAATTTGTCTCCAGTGAGATAGTTTAAAATTTAACTTTCTCAATTATGCTAGGGTTTTAAAAATACCACTGATTAATGGTATTTCTCATGGGAAATTCTCATGGGAATTCTTCTACATTAATGAATTTTACTTCTAGATGTATATTGAATAATATTTTCAGTTTAAGAAACCTGGAATACTAAGTTTCAACTATATTAAAAGGTGCTTGAATTAGAAAAAAAGTTTTTTTTAATATGGCAAAAATAACACTCCTTAGAGTAGATGTAAAAGCTTTAAATTTGTGGTTATAAAACTTCAATGTTACAACGGGGTATTTTTTTGGACACAACTGTTTTACAAAATAAAGTACTCATATTTATTGACTTATTTCCTCTTCTCATACTCAGAGTTTGAAGTATTTACAAAAGTGATAGATTTAATACACTCCAAAAGGAAAGTCATAGGTTCTGGTATTGTCAGTAAGCTAAGAGCCTGTGTCCCATGCCAAATATTACAACATCGGGAAGTGGTAGCGGCTAAGTGGATATTCAATGCGACCATTTCAGTGCCATTCAACCATTTCCTCTGTGTTAATTCAGAAGCAGGAATACTCTCCTCAATGATATGACAGGTGGGCTGCAGTAGAGCAACTCAAGATAACAGGACATGGGACGTTGGCAAGTCATGGAACTATGTTGAAATGTGTTCTTGAAAAGAAAAGAAATAGAAATAGCTATAAAATTTTTGTTGTTGTTATTTTGTTTGTTTTTTCAGGCAGAATTTCACTGTTGTCCTGGGTAGAGTGCCATGGCATCATAGTTCACAGCAACCTCAAACTCTTGGGCTTAAGCAATTCTCTTGCCTCAGCCTCCTAAGTAGCTGGCACTACAGGTGCCCATCACAACGCCTGGCTAGTTTTTCTATTTTTAGTAGAAACAGGTCTTGAACTCTTGAACTCAGGTGATCTATCTGCTTTGGCCTCCCTAGTGCTGGGATTACAGGCATGAGCCAGCATGCCTGGCAGAATGTTTTGTTTTTCAGCTGTGCATTCATTCAATGTGCTTTTCCCAAGCACCTGCTCTGCTGGAGACCCAGTTTCAGCAAGAGACAGAGGCACGTATCCTCCCATGTCAGACAGAGTGGTGGCCCTCAGCAAGGTTTCACCAAGCACCTCGGGAACACGGGGACAGAAACCAGATTGTGCATCAAGGAGCTGAAGATTCTTTCCAAGAGGTGGTCATTTTAAAGATGGGTTTTAAAAGTTGAGAAGAGACTTTCCAAGGACATGGTAAAGAGCCTCCCGGGTTGTGGGACCCGCTCCCCAGAAAAATGGAGAAGAGATGCATCTGAACTGTCCAGTTTCTGCTCCTGGCATGAAACGGAGCTGTGGACTTCACAGAAGAAAATAAAGAACAGGGCCAAAGAGGTAGGCGAAGTCACATCCTGAGATTTCTCCACGTCAAACTCATTAACTTTCTTGCAATTTCAAGCATAAATAAATGTTCGAAATTCACCCTTGAGGAAAATGAATGGGAAGGTGTAAGGAGATATGTTGTTCTCTTTTTGTTCCCCAGAAAAATATGGCATTTGCTTTATAATTGTCTTATATTGACCGAGTAGCATGACGCGGTCCTTTGCGGACACAGGGGTTTGGTGGTCAGCCCTGTGACAGACGGCAGGAACGCCTTCTCCCTGCACCGACTACCACATTGGGTCATCAAACTCAGATTGTCTCTTGCTGAGTCTTCTGTTGTTGTCCTGGGCTGCTATATATACAAATGTAACATTGTGTTTAAATTGGGGAAGGCATCGACTACCTTGTACTATATTTGCTTTTGAGAGAAACTAGCTCTTTTCCTTCAGAACATTATCAGCCCCATCATTTCAAGTCTATGTCTTATATTACAGTAGTTCCCACTTTATCCACAGGGGATACATTCCAAGGTTCCAAGTGGATGTTTTGAAACCACCGAGTAACAAGCCCTACATTTCCTGTGTTTTTTTCTTATACATACATACCTATGATAAAGTTTAATTTATAAGTTGGACACAATAAGGGATTAACAACAATAATGAATAATAAAATAGAACAATTATAACAATACACTGTAATAAAGATTACGTGAATGAGGTTTCACTTTCTTTCTCAGCATCTTATTGTACTAATTTGCAGGCCACAGTCAACTGCAGATAACTGACACCATAGAAAAGAGAGGACTATTGTATTTGGTTCTAGAGGAGGGACTTTCTCAACTTTTAGTGCTTGTGTATTTAAAACATATTGATGCTTTTAAAATTGGCTCTTGCAACAAAACAAATGATAATATTGAATTACAACAAGTAGAATAAAAGAAACATCCACGAATCCTTATTTATGTCCCTGATATACATTTGAAAATTCAGAGAAGTGGCTGCTCTTTCTTCCTATAGAATTCCAATTTATAAATTAAAAAGGAGGGCAGCACCTGTGGCCCATTGGGTAGGACGCCAGCCCCATATACCGAGGGTGGTGGGTTTAAACACAGCCCCGGCAAAAATGCAACAAAAATATAGCCAGGCATTCTGGTGGGTGCCTGTAATCCCGGCTACTTGGGAGGCTGAGGCAAGAGAATCGCTTAAGCCCAGGAGTTGGAGGTTGCTGTGAGCTGCTAGATGCCATGGGACTCTACTAAGGGCAATAAAGTGAGACTCTGTCTCTAAAAAAAGATATGTTATAATATATATAAAAGGAATGATGGAAGTTTTTTATACTTACCACTAGGCAAACACCGCAGAAACAATATTTCAGAGACAAGTCATCAATGGAGTCTGTAATGTGGGTAAAGGTATGGGAAGCCTCAGAGTATTTCTCCAGAAGATACTTACTGATTAAAAAGGGGGAAACTTACAATGGTGAAAATGGCAGACGCTACATTACTAAGTGATCTAAGTTATTTGTAATTACCAGTGATAAGCTATATTGCCATCACACCTGATAAAATGCACCAAGACGATCATATTCCTTGTGGTATTCTAGGCAAATACATGCAACCTCTATCTTGTCATGAGAAAAGCTCAGACCAAAATTGAGGGATACTCTGCAAAATGATTGACCAATGATGATCTTTAAAAGGAAGATGAAGACTAAATCTGTTATGACTGGGGGAAGCAAAGGACAACAAGAGCATGTGGTAAATATCCAGAAGGACAAGAGGGACAACTGGTGGAGTCGATAAAGTCCAGTAAAATCTGTGAACTCACTAATCGATGTATCAAAATTAATTTCCTGGCTTTTACAATTGCACCACGGCTGTAAAATATGTCATCATTAGGAGAATTTGATAGGGGAAATATGGGAACTGTACTGTTTTTATAACTTAAAAAAAATCTAAAACTATTTCAAAACAAAAAGTTGTTCAAAAAATGTAAATGACTCTGGTCAGACATTGAACACAGACCCACAAGCAACCATATTTTCTTGATAACTGCAATGAGATTATCTAACTTTCACTTTGCAATCCTTATAGCTAAATGCTATAAAAGGATATATTTTTATCAGTGTTTATATTCATATTTTATATGTAATATAGATTCACAATAATTAATACCCTTCCTTAGAAGTAGAGATTTCTAACTGGAGATTTGGTTCTCTTGCACTACTCATGAAGATGGTCACAGGTGATATAATATATCAATTTTAGGGAAAAGAAATAATAAAACTTGGCAGAAAACTCTATAAATGCAAAAATATTAATCTGCAAATATTTGCTGAGTACCTATGAGCTGATTATCTTTGCCAAGAGAAAAAAGCAAGATACATAGTCTTTGAACTTGAGACTTTTCTAATCTAGTCCAGGAGATAGGATAAACACTTGTGAAACAAAAGCTCATGATGGAGTGACACTGACTCCCCACTCGTGGCATGTCTACATGGAGGCCTGTCCACCTGAAGGGATATTCCTGGAGGAATATTACTTTGCTAGGGCTGCCATAAAAAAATAACACAGACCAGGGGCCTTAGGCAGCAGAGATTTATTTTCCTGCAGTTTTGGAGGCTGGAATCACAAGATCAAGGTACCAGCAGGGAGAGTTTGTCTCGAGGCCTCTCTCCTAGCCTTGCAGGTGGCTGCCTGCTTCTCACTGTGCCTGCACATGCCCTTTTCTCTGGGCATAGACATCCCTGGTGTCTCTGCCTATAAGGTCTCCAGTCCTATAGGATTAAGGCCCCACACTAATGTCTTCATTTAACCTTAATTACCTTTTAAAGTTTCTCTCTCCAAATGCAGCCACATTGAAGGTTATAAATATAGAAGTGGGGTGGGGGAGGGGATGTGTGTGGACAAATCAGTCTACAACAGTAACCTGGAAGAAGACTCATGAGTTTCAGAGAAGTACTGAACAAGAGAAGCTCAGGGCAGCCTCACCCTTCTCTGTTTCACCCCCAGTTCTGTCTATCTACAAGGGAGGTGCATTCTCATCTGTTTTCTCGAACAAGTGGTTAAACTTAGCAAGACAGTCTCTGGGGCGGCACCTGTGGCTCAGTGAGTAGGCCACTGGCTCCATATACCAAGGGTGGTGGGTTCCAAACCACCCCGGCCAAACTGCAATGAAAAATAGCCAGGCATTGTGGCGGGTGCCTATTGTCCCAGCTACTTGGGAGGCTGAGGCAAAACAATTTATTGCCTAAGCCCAGGAGCTGGAGGTTGCTGTGAGCTATGTCACCACAGCACTCTACTAAGGGCTCTGTCTCTAAAAAAAAAAAAGAAGAAGAAGACAGTCTCTGCTCCATGAGACAAAGATGCACATGTGGGGAAGTAGGACCTCTATGACCAGGCAAATAAGTCTGATTAATTCAGGGTAAAATATTAGCAAACCCACTGATCCAAAAACTCTTACTGACAGCTTAAAAATCCCAAAGCTAAGATTTTGAATTCAATGACCTGACCCCTGCACATCTGTCTCAACTGGTTCTAAATGAGTAGGAAAAAGAGTTACTATTATGGCTTCTGGTGCCATAATGTCATTTTCACAAATCCTATCTGTTACATCATATAACATATACTAACCAGTATAACTAAATATTTTCCAGAAACTATACTGCTACAAATTATTTAAATATCATCTCACCAAACATGAGTTTGTGAAACTCAGAGTTTTATTTTTGCAAAACAGATGATTAAATAATTATTTCGCCTTCAATGAACCAAATTGTTTCATAGAATTGTTTCACATTTGGGTATTAACTTCAAGTTTGAGTCATTAATAATAAATCAGTTAATCAAATTCATTTTTGTTGTACATTCTATTTTGTAGATATGGATGATACCAAAATGTCATGAAATTTAGACACTACTTCAGTAATTATATTTGCACATCTAACTTAATATTTTATAAGTTTACTATTTGTGCAAACCAACATCACTAGTTTACTTACAACTTCTGATAACAAAAGCAAATAGGCCTTTTCTTCATTGGTGACAAAATAATAATTGAGAAGGCAATGATAGACATAAATATATCATTTTATACCCAGATCTGAATGCTTTTGTTTTAAAAAATAAGTTTGAAAACTAAAAATAATATCTACCTCATTTATTTAAAATAATAATGTCTGCCGGGTGTGGTGGCTCATGCCTGTAATCCTGGCCATGGGAGGCCATGGTGGGTGGATTGCCTGAGTTCACAGGTTCAAGATCAGTGTGAGCCAGAGTGAGACCTCATCTCTAAAAATAGCTGGGCATTGTGGTGGGCGCCTGTAGTCCCAGCTGCTGGGGAGGCTGGGGCAGAAGAACTGCTTAAGCCCAAGAGTTTGAGGTTTCTGTGAGCTATGATGCCACAGCACTCTACCAAGAGTGACAAAGTGAAACTCTGTCTCAATAAATAAATAAATAAATAAATAAATATGAAAATAAATACTAACATCCCATATTGCAATGCTTACCCCTGATTTATTATACCACATATAGTAAGTATTCCTACTAACATTCTACATAATTTTCACATCTTGTAGACTTTGTCAAACTTATTTCCATGTCTAGATTATAAAACATAATCTATTTCTGAATAACTCATTTGTGAGTGCTCAGAATCCTTGGGCAATAATTAACAAGGTATGCCCATGCATGCTAGCACATAAAGATTAAATTTTTAACACTCAACTTCATTTCATGCTGAAACAAATTCTATTGTGCTAACTCGATGCTAACCTATGACATCTCATTCATTATTACCTAATTAACCTCCTAATAGCCACATCAGAAGAGTTTGTGTTCATAATTATTTTAGATATTGGTTTAAAAAGCCATTAAAGGAATGCAATCATACAGATTTCCAAAAGCAATTTTGGACACCAAATTCAAGCAGCTTATATGCAGAAGCAAATGCCTTGCCTTTTGGATGGTGTTTGTTGCAACCTGTTATTCATGTCTTAGAGTTCCTATTTTTATCTCATTACATAGGGGAAGTACATGTTGGAAAGTAAATTGGAAAGGGAATATTCATGGATATGTATTTGAAAGCAAAAGCTAACTAACTTGTAATGATTATCTAAAGCATATTTACTATTTAATATTATAATAAATAATCTTGCCTAAGGACGCATAGCAAGTTTTAAAAACAAAACTCTGGGAATGACAGAAGTTGAAATGACTTATAAAGTCTATCACAGTGTTCATGAAAGAGCAGCTCTCCATGGACACAGCATTATCAAACTTCAAAATTTGTTGCTTCAATTTAACAACAATCTGTAGTTTATGTCTAAATTCCCGGTGAAGTCCTCTTTCTGCACAAATTACAGAGATGCCATTTGATTGTTTAAATCTGACCGATCAGCTCGTACTTGTTTTCCATAAAAGGTTTTGCAGTTGGGACAGATGGTCAGTTTTATGTTTCCCCAGTTGCCTGGTGAAGAAGGAAAGAGTGGCATCCCCAAAGAAAGGCACCGGTAACAGGAAAGACGATTGGAGCCTCCCTGAGTTGCTGCTACTGCACAGCTTACCACTAGATGTCCTGTGGACTAAGCAAGAAGAAATTGGTGCATATATTTGCATTCTTATCCCAGCAAGGAATGCATCTGATTTTAATAACATAGGCTCTGGATTTCCAAAATAGCTGGCCAATCATTTTCTGCCACATTACCTATTGACATAGGCAAAATAAAATACAGCAATATGGGCTAAGGAATAAAGCCCAGCATGCCGTGTGTCATGCTTGCAAATAATCAAAAAAGTATGATTGAAATATTTACCCCAGAATCTTTCATAATGAGGGAAGAATACACACACACAATTCCCTTTTTGCAAAGGTAGATCTTTTAATTAAGCTTCATTTCTCTCATTTAGCAGGCTCAACAGACTGTCTTGTTATAGATTCCTTCCTTTTCTAGGAAGGGTAATGTATGGGTCTAACAAAACAATTATGGCTTATTCAGAGAAACCATTCACACTGTGTTATCGTCCCTGACTGCTAAGCAAATTAAAGTTGAGATTTTACTATCTGTCAGTTTGGGTGATTATTATGATGAATCTGTGAAGTACAGAAGGTTTTTAAAGGTAGTGTGCTGCCTTTCTAAAATTCCACCTCCTAACAAAGCATAAAACTACCTGTAGACACCAATAATGTATGCCAAAGTATGATGTGAAAGAATGTCACCAATTGTTTGGGTAGGACCCACTCTGTCCAGGAAATGCATCCACTCAAGCCCTCAGAATTGTCAGGAAAGAAAATGGAGTAATAAGCTATTCTCAGTGGCACTTGGTGAGACTCCTGGAGACCTGGGTAAATGCAAATGCCTCCCCTGGCAGCATCATGATGCACTTGCAGGACAGGAACCTTGACATGAACGCCAAGGCCAAGGATAATCATCACCAACGTCTGAAACTCCTCAAGTCCACTCTTCTTAAAATGGGATTAGATGTAGTGAAAAATCACTTTTTGTATAGAAAAAAAAATAAAAGCAAATGAAAATGATTGAAATATTTTAGAAACATTGCTTGGAGTGTCTCAGAAAAAATAATTTCTAAGACTCCATTGGTCACCATGGGTAAATACATCTACTATAAAGGATGGCCACAAAATTTATGTGCAGTTTAACATCGCTGTAAATTTTCTTTTTTTTTTTTTATTATTAAATCATAGCTGTGTACATTAGTGCAATCAAGGGGTACAATGTGCCAGTTTCATATACAATCTGAAATATTTTCATCAAACTGTTTAACATAGCCTTCATGGCATTTTCTTAGTTATTGTATGAAGACATTTGTATTCTGCATTTAGTAAGTTTCTCCTATACCCTTTTAAGATGCACAGTAGGTGTGATCCCACCAATTACCATCCCTCCACCCAACTTCTCCCCTCCCCTCTCTTGCCCCTTTACCCGTATTCTTATGCTATAATTGTGTTATAGCCTTCATATGATAGCTATAAATTAGCTTCATAGTAGGGCTGAGATCTGGATAGCAAATAAGATCAACAGAATGGAGGAGAAGGTGGGATTAGAATTTCAAGCAGTAATCTAAAAGATGTCTCAAGAATTTAATGAATTCAAAGACAAAATGACCAAAAATTTTGACATATTGAGACAAGAATTCACAGCCCTCAAAGATCTGAGAAATACAGTAGAATCCTCAGTAGTAGAATGGAGCAAGTAGAAGAAAGGATTTCTGACATTAAAGACAAAGCTGTCAAACGCTCCAAAACTTTCAAAGAGGAAGAGAAATGGAGGGCAAAAACAGATCACTCTCTCAGAGAGCTCTGGGATAATTCAAAGAAAACTAATATTTGCCTTACAGGGATCCCTGAAAGCGACAAAGTGGCTTCATAAGGCACAGAGCTTCTTCTTCATGAGATTATGAGAGAGAACTTTCTAGCTATAAATTTTCAATTGCGCATGAAGTTTATGGACACCCTGTATTACAGATGCATATAATACAGAATTATCCTGTCAGGGTCATGAAACCAAGCTGACAGAATAAGAATTCAGGTGAAATTCACTCTGCAACCCCAGAAAGCAAGAGGTTTCTTTCTCCCTAAATGAATGGATTAGCACTGCACCAAGACAATTGCCTTTGCTTTGCCCTTTTGAGTAGCTTGGTTTCACTGTAGCAGCCTTCACTAACCCCCAGGTAGCCACAGGAAGTACAAAGGAAAGAGAGAGGCCATCTGCAAACTTTCCCAGCTTCCCCAGAAGCATCTCAGGAACAAGATGGCGGTCCTCCTTCAGCATAACCCAAAGCTTCCGAGGGGACTGAGAGCTACGAGGACCTGCTTTAGAGTGACTTTTCTGAATCATTCTCCTGTGTCTAAAACCTTTGAGCTGCTGATTTCTCAGGGCCAAAGAGAAAGGGTTGGAAAGGAGAGGAAGAGGGAACGGTGAACAGAGACTCATTCTTTTATTCATCTATTGGACAAATACTTATTAAGCACCTAAGTGCAGTGAGTTGGGTTTTGTTTTTGTTTTGAGACAGTGTCTCCTTTGTTGCCCTTGGTAGAGTGCTTTGAAGTCACAGCTCACAGCAACCTCAAACTCTTGGGCTCAAGCAATTCTCCTGCCTTAGCGTCTCAAGTAGCTGGGACTCCAGGTGCCTGACACAACGCCCTACTAATTTTTTTAGAGATAAGGTCTCACTCTGGCTCAGGCTGGTCTCGAACTCTTGAGCTTTGGTGATCCACCTGCCTTGGCCTCCCAGAGTCCTAGGATTACAGACATAAGCCACTGCACCTGGCCTGTTTGTAGTGAATTTTAACAAATTTGATTCTATACTCCCTTGCATTGACAAAGGACAATTATACATACAGAAGAATCCAAAACATACTTTTTAAATTCAATCACACAAGAAGGAAAAGAGAATGCTAGGGGATAAGAAAGGTGGGAAATACTTTTATTCTGCTGTGTGTGCAGGTTTAAGCCACTGAAATCGACATGTACTCTCCTGTTTTCATTTCTCTCCTCATAGTGAGCTATCTTCCTGGAAATCATCTTTGCTGATTAAAATTTTACCCACTTTCAAGGCTCATTTTGCATGAAAGCTTTTTTAGATTGACTCATCTCTGTATGATTTATATAGCATTTGAACAATAGTAATTCCTAGTTGATACTACATTATGACTACAAATATTACTTTATTTCATCACATACTAGTAATGAAATTGTTTTTCTTCATATGTGAATTGAAATATCCTTAAGGACAGGTCAATTTTAAAGATTTGGATGGCTTATATCAAACACACTCTTGCTGAGTATTTGTTGAGTTGTGTCAATTTACTTCCTTATGATTTCACAGAGAGTTGTTGCAAAACCAGGGCTAGAAACCAGGCAACAATACTCCCATGATAGGCCACTCTGCCACTTTATCCCTTCATTGGTGGGCAATTAATTATTTCACATTTTGAGAAAAGCACTTTTCCAAATGGATATTTAAACTGTCTAAGTATACAGACTAAATCTAAATTATTGATAGATAGTAAGTAGTTTTGTCTTGGAAGGAGAATTAGAGGATTAATTATAAGGAACACATTATTACCTTAAAGTGAATTTCAAGATTCATTCTTAAATGGTGAATAATCCAAGTTATAGTTTTGTTTGTTTGTTTGTTTGTTTGTTTTGCAGTTTTGGGGCAGGGCTGGGCTTGAACCCACCACCTCGGGCACATGGGGCCAGCGCCCTACCCCTTTGAGCCACAGGCGCCACCCCAAGTTATAGTTTTTAAATACAATGAGTTTACTTAAAGTCAAATTGTTTAAAATGATGAAATAAAAAGATCAAGAAATAACTGAGCATGAAGGCAGTCACAAAATCTCTTTAAAATTCTTTTAATCAGAACAATAGTTTAATTGGTCAGATTACCCCTGTGGTTAATTTTATTTGATCTAGTTAGATAGTTGAAATAACTGGACTCACAAAAATCACCTGAGTTATTTGGTCACATACAATTGTGTGACGATTCACTTTGCTGCTCATTAATCAGCCTTTATGATGTCACATGTTATCCGGCTTCGACTGATTTGAAAGAATTCTAAGTTTTTATAACAGCACTTTGTTTCCTTCATGGAACTTATTGCAACACTATTTGATTTTTGTTGTCTTTTTAATTAGATTGTAAATTCCATGATGGCAGAGACCTTATCTGTTTTTCCCATTCCTCCAGTGTTTTCTAGAAGACCTGCATGGTAAGTATTTAGTTAACATTCTGTGAATTTATGTGAATGAATGAATGAATGAATGAGTGAATGAAGCAAAAATGTAGAAGCTAAAACTTCTATATAGATTCAGTGTGTGGCCAAACCTACTAAATATAGGGGAAGATAGGTTAAAACACAAACATTTCAGTTCGTCAACCAATTGGTGTGCCATCCCTCTCCCAAATAAGTCATTTAATTATTTTATTGAGTTATATCTTTTCAGTTTATATCAACCAAGTCCTCAGAGAAATGACCCTCTAGTAAGCCAGGCTGTGTCTGATAACATAAAAGGCAAGACCTTATAGAAATTTTAATACAAGTAAGATGTTCATATAGTCATATGGGAATTTTATGCTTATCACAAAATTAATATTTGTGTACTTTCAAAATTCCATCTTCATTTAGTGTATGAATTTCCATTACAAGAATTAAGTGAATCAGAATCAATAAGCATAAATAATCACTTATATTGCCAATTGAGACTACAAAGGGATTAAATAAAGAAAGGGAGGTATAATATAGAGAGTAAAAGTTATGTATATAGTATAATAATGAAATTAAAATAGCAGGCTTGGCGCTTGTAGCACAGTGGTTATGAAGTCAGCCACATGTACTGAGGGTGGCTGGTTTGAACCCAGCCCGGGCCAGCTAAAAACAACCATGACAACTGCAACAAAAAAATAGCCAGGTGTTGTGGCAGGCGCCTATAGTCCCAGCTCCTTGGAAGGCTGAAGCAAAAGAATTACTTAAGCCCAAGAGTTTGAGGCTGCTGTGAGCTGTGATGCCACAGCACTCTACCCAGAGGAACATAGTGAGATTTTGTCTCAAAAAAGAAAGAAAGAAAGAAATTAAAATAGCAGCCTCCCCCTCCTTTCCTCCTCACCTTCACAGACACACAAAGAATAGACATTAGCGTGGCATGTACAGGCAGCTAGGTGCGGAATATAAAAACATCCTTTTCTTCTTGCCAATTGAAATGATATCTTAGACTCTATCCATGGCAGAGGGGAAGATAAGACTCTATTTTCAAAAGACAAAATCTCAGACATCCTTCTGATTATTTATTGTCTTACTGCTCCATATTTATGGACTGGGGAAAGTTCATCAGAGCAATGTTTAAATAGAATATCACAGAATAGAGGCAGCTCATTTAGCCCCACACTTCAAAATGCTCATCTAGTTCTGTAGGAATAGGAGGGTATTGGGGTACTATTAATAGAAAGTTGAACAGCGAAGCTATTAGGAAGCAAGGTTTGCATATTTTCTGTTTTTCCAGAATAGAGATTATTTTCTCTCTTTCTCTCACAGAGAAGAAAAAGGAAGTAACGCACAAAACTAAAGCCGATCCTTTGTTACGATGAGGGGTCCTGCCCGCTGTCACTTTTATGCTGCCTGGATTTCCAATGTGCCCTTATCCTTGTTAGCAAATGAACATCGGGAGGAAAAATAGAAATGTAATATGTAATATTATATTTTAATGTGATGTTCTACTTTTCTGTTTGTAGTTATTGAAGTTTTTGTCTTACTTCATGAAACATTTAATAAATCACCACCAGTTTTGTGACAGATTTTAACCATAACACAAACAGCAGGAGGGATACACTCAGCTCAGTTCACACAGGCCTATAATATCCGCGTCTACATCATCACGGCCCGCAGGCATATCGGCAGAACAACCAATGGAAGGTAAGCTTTTTCCGACAGAGTTTCGAAAATAAAGTTTTCTTCTTTTATCTCACTACAAATCAATTGGAGCCCTTACAGCAAAATCCTATAAAATAACTTCAAACACCACTTCTTAGTCTAAAAATTTGTATTATGGCTATAACTCTTTGAAGTATCATGACTGAAGTTTGGAGAAAAATGATTTAAGTGCTATCTGCTAGACATCAGAGCTTCAAAAATTCTCTCAGTTTTTCTTGACACATAAACTGCTACTCACTGTATGTTTTTAGGATTTTTTTTTTTTTTTTTTTTTGCTTTTAACCACCTAACCCAGTTTGGTTGATAAAAGTTACTTAACTGCAGTTTATCTGATTGAATTAATGCTCTTTAAAGGTTCACCAACTTATGGTGGATTGTTTTACGTTGTCAAGTTTGGTTGTTTTTTATTTTTTTTACTCTTATAAGAGTTTGGGGTTTGTGTATATTTTTTTCAACGACTTTCTAAATCTCAACCATGTTGACTTTAATTATGTTTTTTGAATACAAATAACTGGGGAACATGTAAAACATGGGATTAAGAATATCTGTGATTCCTGCTTAGAAGTTAAATGTTAGAAAGAATAAACTGGGCAGCACCTGTGGCTCAGTGAGTAGGGTGCCGGCCCCATATAACGAGGGTGGCAGGTTCAAACCCGGCCCCAGCCAAATGGCAACAAAAAATAGCTGGGCATTATGGTGGGCACCTATAGTCCCTGCTACTCGGGAGGCTAAGGCAAGAGAATCGCCTAAGCCCTGGAACTGGAGGTTGCTATGAGCTGTGACGCCACAGTACTCTTACCAAGGGTGATAAAATGAGACTCTGTTGCTACAAAAATAAATAAATAAATAAATACCAAGGAGTTTCTTTTTATTGTACCCCATTATTGCATTTATGTACACAACCATGATTTAATAAAAATAATGCACATTCTGATTCAGCAAAAAAAAAACAAAAAAAAAAAACAAAGAATAAATTAAAAAGTCTTCTGATGAAAAAGTCTCCTTACACTGAGAGGATGATGAAACCATAGCTCCCTCCTGCAAAGGCCACAAGTCTCATCAGCCTCCGCCGGCGACGGGTGAGAAGGTGTCGCCAGGGATTCAAGTCACTGCACGTTCACCAAATTTCTTCAGAAACTTCAGTCATTTATTTAAAAAAAAAAAAAAACATGGAAAAAGTTTGGTCTGCAAAAAAAAAAACAGGATTGTATTCAACAAGCTCTCAGTGAGCATTTATCTTACGCATTTACTCACCAAATAGATGCTATGTTGGGTGATATGTGTGCAAAAAAATAAAAGAAAAAAAAAATACAGTGCCTGACCTCAACATACAGCCTTTGACTCAGTCTTGTTACTGTATTACATTGAGATTCCTTTGGTTTATTTTTATCCTTTTCTCCCTGATGAGTATTTTAGGCTGAGTATCTTCCTAAAGAAATAATGCTTGCAGAGTCCTGAGTAAACTCATATAACTAATATAGCTTCTAAACTACTATTTCATAGTGGCCTAATTTTTGCAGAAAAGTTTGGGAAACAACTACTTGTACCACATTGGTGCTACTCAGAATGCCCGTTGCAGTAACACAAAGAGCTTGTACCAAAATATAAATCAACATACACCTTCCTTAGCGGAGAAAGTTTTGGTACAAAAAAAAGTCAGCTGAGTTAAACAACAAGTTTAGTGAGATTTTTCTAAATGTAGTGACTTACATTCTAGAGAAAGCTCTTTATCTCATCTCAGATCCCTAAAAACCAATTTAAGGACAGGCAGCTTACCTACGAATCATATTTTAAATAGTTCTACTTAGCACAACCCAGCTTAGATTTATAATCATTTAGAGTAGCAGCTCTCAACCTGTGGGTCAGGACTCCTTTGTAACAAGGAAAATACATCCTGCATGTCAGATACTTACATTATGATTCATAACAGTAGCAAAATTACGGTTATGAAGTAGCAATGACAATAATTTTATGGTTGGGGGTGACCACAACATAAGGAACTGTATTAAAGGGTTGTGGCATTAGGAGGCATCAGGAAGGTTGAGAACCACTGCTTTGGAGCAAAGGAAATTGCAAAATCAGAAAATATAAACAAAAGCAAAAATTATTGAAGATTAAGATGTGGGGGAAAGTTTAGAAATACAGGTAATTCAGAAGGACCAGAGGGGCTTCATTTTACAAAGCCAGGGTAACGAAATAGCACATTTTGTCAGTCTTCAGTGGGGCGTTCCTTAAGAAGGGTGCCTTTAGCAGTTTATTTAAAGAACAGGTCAGGCACGGAACAGTTTCTTCTGTTACTTGTTATAGTGCATCTGTGCTGTCTTTTCCTCATTGTTCGTGTTGCACGAACCAGGCACACCCAGGCTCAGCTCCTACCAAATGGTGTTTAACAGGAGATGAAGCCCATGCTGCCCCCATTCTCCCAAACACGACCAGCTAGTGTGTAACGTAGGAAGCCACAAAGAAGAGTGAAGAGCTTGATAAATAAGCTGCAAAATCTGGAAGACAGAGTGCTAAGGGGTAAGTTGGTGTTCTGCGAGATCGTGCCTTCTTCCACTGATTGCATCGGATGGCAAAACAGAATGAACACAAACATCTCAAAGCACAGTGAAGCCCAAACCCATGCTTCAGTGGGAGGCTGTGGAAAATAGTCATCACACGTTAATGTTAGGCCCTTAATTGCTGGAGAACTCACTCCCTACAGGGTTAAATAACTTGACCAGTTCTCAGAGAGGACAGGCAGGATGGATGCTTCGGAGGACGTTAAAAGGCTAGACTACCCTTAAAGCATTCCACCTCCCCAGCCTTTCCCACTGCTTGCCATGGGCCGGGTGCTCTTTTGACCCAAGCCTCCAGCTCCAGCCTTCTTGCGGCCCAAATCTGTCATGGGGAGAGCTAATAGGAACAGTGCACCCCATTAGGGCAAGAGGAAATCCCCACGACATCCTCATCTGCTCTATGGGGCCTCATCACATCTATTAAACTCTATGCCACTGTCTAAATAAACCTCCTATTTAAGGAAATGCTACAGTAGGCTCTTGAACAAAACAAACATACAAACTATGGCCTAATCCCAGAGTTGGCAAAATTCTTCTGTAAAGGACCAGAAAGGAAAATATTTTAAGCTTTGTAGGCTAAACAGTGGCTGTCCTAACTACTCAACTATGCCTTTCTAGCATGAAAGCGGCTATAAATAATACATTAGTGAATGATATGGTTATGTTCCAATAACTTTATTTGTAGACAGAGTTTCACTCTGTGGCCCTGGTTAGAGTGCTATGGCATCATAGCTCATAGCAACTTCAAAGTCTTGGGCCCAAGAAATGGTCTTGCTTCAGCCTCCCAAGCAGTTGACACTACAAATACCCACCACTATACCTAGCTAGTTTTTTCTATCTTTAGTAGAGATGAGGTCTTGCTCTTACTCAGACTGGTCTTGAACTCTTTTTTTTTTTTTTTTTTTGTAGAGACAGAGTCTCACTTTATCGCCCTGGGTAGAGTGCCGTGGCGTCACACTGCTCACAGCAACCTCCAGCTCTTGGGCTTAAGCGATTCTCTTGCCTCAGCCTCCCTAGTAGCTGGG
>CAUYON010051882.1:0-83399 GCA_963573935.1 Arctocebus calabarensis
CTGCAACCAAAAAAATGGCCAGGCATTGTGGCGGGCGCCTGCAGTCCCAGCTACTTGGGAGGCAGAGGCAAGAGACTCGCTTGAGCCCAGGAATTGGAGGTTGCTATGAGCTGTGATGCCATGGCACTCTATCCAGGGTGACAGCTTGAGGCTCTGTCACAAAAAAAAAAAAAATACACTTTTTCTTTTGATATGTGGTCCAAATGCTGATAAGTTTCATTAAAAAAAAAAAAAGAATTTTTCAATTCCAAGCATTTCAGTGTCCTTGTTCAAAAAGCACCAGTAGGACTCCGGGTCCCCTGAGGAATTGGGACCTTCACCCCAGGCTCTGTGCACTGTCATTTTCTGCGAGCTGTTAGGCACCTGCTGGGGGGAGCTGTGAACTGTTAGGATATCTATGTGGGGGAGAACCTTCCCAGAGAACCCTTTTTTTTTTAAGTTGGGAGTCCCTATAGAATTTATTTATAATTTTACAGATTTTATTGTATAGAAATAAAATCTAAGACACATCAGTGAGGAAAACAAAAGCCTCAATAAATTATTTAAAGGAAATGCTATCAAAAGCATTAAAAAAAAAAAAGACTTTTTACTGAACACAGTAAAATACCCACAATAAGCTTTGATTGTGGGTATGGAAGTGTTTGAAGTTCAAGTCCACAGATCAAAGTACTTTGCAAATTATCAAGTACACACATAAGCAGGGGGAGAAGGGAGGCACAGAAACCAAAGTATGAGATGGTCATTTACTTTAGAGAAACTTTCCAACAAATGTACCTAGCAAAAGTCATTCAGCTTAGTAAGAAATTCTCAAAACTGAGTCCCCTGAAATGAGCTAGGAATATACAAAACCACAACAGCAAAACCCAAAAATATCCTACAAAACAACTGTTCTAATTCCAAACTAGCAAGACAGTGATGAAAGAGAACTGTCACACAGCTACCCGTCGTCTTTACAATTGTCAACGTGCTCGCTTTGGTCAGGTGGTTATATCTTTTACCTCATTAAAAAAAAAAAATGCCCTTGAAAAGTTTAAAATAAGAAAACAGTCTAAACAACAAAATTATGATGTCTGGAAGGTCCTCTCATTGCCCTGGCAACGGGGCTTAATTAGAGTTCTGATTTGGGGCTTGGTCAAAGTCCAGTCTCTACCGCGGGTCACTATTCCAGACAGCTTCAGGCAAAGTTTAAAATGACAGCCCCCCAAATGCACCGATGCTCCTGTTGTTTTCTGGAAAACAATATTTACCTGGGAGTTGTTCACCGCCCCTCTTTATTTTCACTGTGAATCAATTCTTTTTAAAACATTGGTCATGAACATATCAGAAAATGATTAAATAATTCCAGAAGAAAAAACGAATCTTACCTACAGGCAGCTGAGTTCAACAGTTGCTCTAAACAGAGGAAGTAGGAGGCAGTGGCCTTTTACGTGCAGAGATTGTTTATTTAGCCCTTTTTAAAAGGTCTTGAACTCCAAAGGTTTAAGATTAAGTCCAATCCAAGTGTCTGAAGGGAGAAAAGGCAAGAGAGGCAAGTGAGAGAGGGAAAGAATCCTGGCTGCTGGGTGGTGCTACTGTTCCGAGAGCATTTGAGCTATTTTCAGCATTAACAGCAGCCGGGGTTGTCTGCAAAGGGTTGAAAATGCCTTGTCCGAATCGCCACCCCCCACCGAAAGGGGGGCCAACCAGGAAGCCCACAACAACTTGGTTCATTGTGCAAATATTCATTTAAATTTTGAGGAAAACTGCCAGCACCATAGAAAACAAAACAAACCACAACTTGACTGGAATCTTAAAGCAACACCATGTCGTTGCCATAATCCTCCAATGTTCAAAATGATTTGCAGGATTCATAGCACATAAAATGTTCCATTCATGCTAGGAACATTTTATGTGCTATGACTCCTGCAAATCATTTTCATGCGTTCTGGAGAAGGAAGATGCCTCCTCGGATATTTACCTGCTTACTTTACATGGGGTTTAGAAATACATTTTTTCCATCTCTCTGGGGGGAATACTCATTCATTGCCCATCTAATTCTTCTAAAGACTGAAAACAAATGGTTTCTTTTTCCAGCATGCGCCTCCTAAATTTCCAGTTTCATCAACTATGCTATTTTTGAAAGCTACTGGTTAAGGCGCTGACAGTCCTTATCTGTGGGCAGAGACTGGGAATCACTCAGTGACATAATGCAGGCCGAGGCTGACCCCTGCCTCTGCCTCCAAAGGCCAATGAAGACATAATTCAGATTGGGTTACCAGCAAGGACTGGCAAAGTATAAGCTTTTATTTTGTTTCAAGAATGAAAAATTAAGAGCTAGAAGCTGAATTCATTCATTCATTCATTCATTCAGCAAATGTGTATGTGACGAGCAGTTCTGAGCCCACGATGAGCTGGGCACTCCGAGAATACAACAGCAGGCAGAATAATTAGCATTCTTGCCTTCTCCACAATGCACAAATGCAGCAAGAATAAAAATGAAATCTGGTACATCTTCCAGCCTCTTTTTAACGTGAGACTATTTCAGTCATAGTGGTGAGACCGAGATCTCTTTCTACTATGACTGAAAGAAGATGCTCTGAGTCCTCACTTCTGGCTTCCACTGCTTCCTTATGGCTTTTGCACCACCCCCAAGAAGGAAAATCACTCGCTTCCTACCAACGAAGCACTTGAGTATTTTTATAAAAGCCTTTATTCCATGTAGATGAAATCTTTGTTTCTTTTCAACTTCCTATTCCCCCAAACGAAGAGAATGCTTCAACAGCCACAAAGTACCGCAGAGCAAGTCAGGAGGTGAAACAAGATTCTATGATCTTAATCTAATATTAAAAACTGCCTCGATATATTTTATAATTAATACGAGGGTTGTGCTAGAGGCTTACATCAAATCCAACTCTTTCTTTGCAATTAAAGAAAGCCAATGGGCTCAGCGCCTGTGGCTCAACGGGCTAAGGTGCCAGCCACGTACACCTGAGCTGGCGGGTTCGAATCCAGCCCGGACCCGCCAAACAACAATGACGGCTGCAACCAAAAACCGGCCGGGCATTGTGGCAGGCACCTGTAGTCCCAGCTACTTGGGAGGCAGAGGCAAGAGACTCGCTTGAGCCCAGGAATTGGAGGTTGCTATGAGCTGTGATGCCATGGCACTCTATCCAGGGTGACAGCTTGAGGCTCTGTCTCAAAAAAAAAAACAAAAACAAAAATAAAGAAAGCCAATGGAATCCATTAAAGGAAATATCATGGATTATGCATAATGTAAAGAAAAGGATTATATGAACATTTTAAGTGCCATATTAAAATAGCGAAATCCTTCAGCTCAATAGACCTTATATTAAAACTATACAAATATTCTGCTTAAAAGAATGAATCACAACTTAACTTTGAAATATCTAACCAGAATTTTAAAATAAGATTAATTAACTTTGTTTAAAAAATATACACCAGGTTTTAAAAAAAATCACTGTAGAATAATACAATTTTTTGTTTGTTTATTTTATTTATTTATTTTTTTTTTTGTAGAGACAGAGTCTCACTTTATCACCCTCAGTAGAGTGCCGTGACGTCACACAGCTCACAGCAACCTCCAACTCCTGGGCTTAGGCAATTCTCTTGCCTCAGCCTCCTGAGTTGCTGGGGCTACAGGCACCCACCACAACGCCCGGCTATTTTTCTGTTTTGCAGTTTGGCAGAGGCTGGGTTTGAACCCACCACCTTCAGCATATGGGGCCGGCGCCCTACTCGATGAGCCACAGGCACCGCCCTTGTTCGTTTATTTTAAATGGTCACATTATTAACGTCTTAACTACCTGCCAATTTAAAACAAGGGATTTGTTTTGCTTGGCCACCACATTGAATGAAAATTCAACTGGCAAACATTGGAAGCCCAGCCGCCTCACACAAACACATTTTTTTAAAGCTGCTTATACTTTTTCTTCCTTATAGTAGTTTATAACAAGAAAATGAAAGATACATGTAAAATTGGCCTTCCTAAAGGCGTTAACGAAGCAAATAAGGATGAATTTCTGACTACTAAACCAATCGTCATTTTAAATTCTGAACTCCCTTCTCGCCGCACGAATCCTCAGGATGGCCCTCGCCTCACTTTACCTGTCGGAGAAATAATCGTATTAAACTCTGCCCCGGAACAAACAGGTCACGACCCTGCTGGCTGAGGCTCCTATCCCGCTCGGTGACACACCGAGGTCCCCTTTGTTCCTGGAGGCTCCCACCTGCCCACACAGCCCGTCAGGGAGCGCTGCAACAGACTTGATGGCTCGGAAGAGAACAAGTCAGACTGTAGGCATCTTTCAGGTCAGAGGGGTGGAAAGTTCTGACTTCTCTACTCACCCAACTAGTATGACTTTTATTATTATTATTATGTTTTGTTTTTTTGAGACAAAGCCTCACTCTGTTGCCCAGGCAAGAATACCGTGGGGTCATATAGCTCACAGCAACTTCCAACTCCTGGGCTCAAGTGATCCTTCTGCCTCAGGCTCCCGAGCAGCTGGGACTACAGGTGCCCACCACACCCGGCTGATTTTTCTGTTTTTAGTAGAGACAGGCTCTTGCTCTTGGTTGGGCTGGTCTGGAACTCCTGAGCTCAAGGAATCTACCTGCTCAGTCTCCCAGAGTGCTAGGATTACGGGAGGTAGAGCCCGGCCATGGCTTTAATCACAACATCCTATAAATGTCTTAACAATTATACTAATGGTACTAATTTCATGCTGTTATTCAGATCTTTCTTCTGTTCTTTTTTCTTCTTTCACAAATAAGTTTATTTTTTAAAAAAAATTGGGACATGCTTACATTGAAGTGGACTTCTTATATTAGTGAGTCACAGAAAAGGCCTTTGGCATAACCCCAGCCCTATATAAAATGAGAATGACGGTAGCACCAATCCGGGGTTGTGGGAGGGCTCACTTAAATAATGCACGTCAAATGCTCATCTGTGGCTCAAAGGAGTGGGGGGCCAGCCCCATATGCCGGAGGTGGTGGGTTCAAACCCAGCCCCAGCCAAAAAACTGCAAACATAAATAAATAAATAAATAATGCTCAACTGAGTAACGTCTGACACACAGCAAGCATTTGGTGAAAGTTAATATTATCATCACAGCTGTAAAAGTCTAAAGCCTTGTTTTCCCAGATGGTAGTTCCCCATGGCTACCGAGTTCCTAAAATATGGCTAGTCAGAACAGAAATAGACGTAAGTGTAAAATGCACGCTGGATTTCCAAGACTTAATATAAAAAAAAAAAAAATGGGAACTATGGCACTAGTGTTTAATATTGATCAAATGTTGTAATGAGAGTATTTTGGACATAAGCTCTTTTGTTAAAACTCTTTCCTTTTACTTTTGTAAAAGGACCACCAGCAAATTTAAAGTTACATATGTGACCTGTGTTATGTTCCTGATGGGGCAGTGCCATAGTAAGCATCTGTCCCCCGGAGGGTTCGTAAGAGTTTCTGATTCAGTAGGTCTGAGAAGGGCCTGAAACTCTGCACCTCTAATAAGTTCCCAGGTGATTCCTGAGCACACTTCAAGAACCACCAGTGCTGAGCCTTGGTACTCAAAAAGGGGTCCATGGACCAATGTTAATGTCATCCCTTGGGATCTCAAGGACATCCTTATGAGTACGCTCACTGAAACCTGAGGGAAGTTGATATAAAGTTGTGTTTCTCATCCCTAGGTACAAAAAAGACTTACCTGGCAAACTCCAATAGTAATAATAATAATACCACTATGCTGGACTACGTCTAGAGAGTTCAATTTGGTCAAAGTGGAGGAGGCTCAAGCATCTGCTTATCTAAACGGCTGTCCAGTGGGTGACTCCTATGTTACAGCAAGCACTCAGACTGCAGGGCAGCAGGGCCCCTCAGAACGGATGTGGAAAAGCCAGGATCTGGAAACCAGCACTCCTCTGGTCCTAGTGAGGGGTCATCAGGTGTTGGAGGACAGGCCCTGTCAGTGGGTGAGGACAGGAGAAATCATAGGGCCCAGGAGTGGGTAAGGCAGCTGGCAAGGGAACCAGGGAGACACGGCCCTGCCTCTGCATATCCGACATAAGCCCCAGCCCGTCCAGGCTTGGAGTTTGAAGCACAGCCTTGGCCTCAGACGAACCAGAGCACTAGACGAGTTATCTGGGCAGAGATGCAGGCTCAGAGGGATGAGACGAGGACTTGGTTGCACAAGCCTTGCTATAAGTCAAGAGCAGAACCAACAGCCACAGGAACTGAGTTTCTTGAACACTTCATGATGACAAGCTCAGTTTCAGAGGCCAGAGCAGAAATAATCTTCCGATAGAGATGAGGAGGGGGAAATGAATGAAAGTGTCGACAGGCACACTAGTTACACATTTCCTTCTCTCCTCTCTAACACAATAAAAACTGAAATGGTTCTGAGCAGAGGTTGGTCCGGTTAAAACAACGTCCATTACTGGATGGCTGACCACTCTACAGGGTATTTATACCCAAGAGAGGATCTTTTTGGCTGGCCACAGCGGCTCGCACCTGTAATCCAGCACACTGGGAGGCCGAGACAGGAGGATCCACTTAACTCAGGAGTTTGAGAGCAGCCTGGGCAAGAGCAAGACCCCCTTCTCTACTAAAAATAGAAAAACTAGCTGGACGTCGAGGCAGGCGCCTGTACTCCAGGCTACTGGGGAGGCCGAGGCAGGAGGATGACTTCAGTTCAGGAGTTTGAGGCTGCTGTTAGCTATGAGGCCACAGCATTCTACCCACAGTGACTGGGTAGAATGAAAGAAACAAAGAAACACCATCCGCGGCTTTGCTTCCCACTCCCGTGGCTGCTTCTTTCAGAAAACGTTTTCAAGAGCCTAACTCTTAGCACAGGAAGTCTGAAGTCAGGGTGCTGCCTGGGTTGAATCTGTGCCTACCTCTTATGTGTGACCTTGGGTCATTTAGCTTCCCTCTGCCTCAGTTTCCTACTCTATAAGGGAACCTATCTCTCTGGGTTTTTAGAAGGATGTAAAATGTTATTTGAAAGAAGGCTCAGCGCCCTTAATTCAGTGAGTAGGGTGCCGAAGGTGGTGGGTTCAAGCCTGGTCCCAGCCTGCTAAAAAATAATGACAACTGCAACAAAAAAAATAGCCGGGCTTGGAGGCGGGCACCTATAGTCCAGGCTACTTGAGAGGCTGAGGCAAGAGAATCGCTTAAGCCTAAGAGTTTAAAGTTGCTGTGAGCTGTGATGCCGCATAACTCTACCAAGGGCAACATAGTGAGACTCTGGTCTCCAAAAAAAAAAGAAAGAAAGAAAGAAAAGCTTAGGTCTCAGCGCCCGTACCCCAGTGGTTAGAGCACTGGCCACATATACCAGGGCTGGTGGGTTCAAACCTGGCCCAGGCCTGCTAAACAACAATGACAACTGCTACAAAAAAATAGCCGGGTATTGTGGTCGGAGCCTGTAGTCCCAGCTACTTGGGAGGCTGAGGCAAGAGAATCACTTAAGCCCAGGGGTTGGAGGTTGCTGTGAGCTGTGACGCAATGGCACTCTACTGAGGGTAACATAGGGAGACTCTGTCTCAAAAAAAAAAAAAAAAAAAGAAGGCAAGTTTGGTGCTTTGTGAGTGATATATCATGTTCACTTAATAATCAAAATATATTCAAAAAACTGCAGATTCCGTATGTGACTAAATTGAGTAATTTTTTTTTGATACTGTGGTGATTTCCAGGGACTTTTTTCATGCGCATGGTTTTTTTGAATACAAATATCCTGAGTGTCGTTTAAGACTTTTCCCAGGAGAACTCAAAATTCTCAATCGATTCCTCATCACTTCCTATTATTTGAGAGGATCTCAGCAGGAAGGAAGTGAATGTCGTTTTCCCATGAATATTGTTTTCTGGAGGACATTTCCTCCCTCCCTGAAGTCCTTTGAGAAGTGAGTCGAGCTATACGTGCTTGAAGGTTTTCACGGCCCAGGTCAGTTCGATGGCATTGTCTAATATTCCAGGGGAACAACGAGTCATTCTCTGGACAAATATTTTTGTGCTTAGGGAGAGGCAAAAAGAAACAATGGCCCGAGTTACAAAGTTGTACTGAAAAGGCGGCCCGATTCTCCTCCTATGGCAGCGGTTCTCAACCTGTGGGTTGCAACCTGTTATAACAATGACAATACATCGTGGCACTAGGAAGGTTGAGAACCACCGTCCTATAGAGACCACAGAGATCAGGTAATGCTGATTGAAGGAAGGGGGAGCCGCTGAAAACAGGCATGAGGGGTACAAAGTGAAGGCTTAAGTGGAAGAACATCTTTTATCCCACTTAAGGTTCCTGTGCTTCAACCATGCTCAACGATCAGGGAAAATGATGGCGCTGGATGCACACGTGTGCTGGGCCTGCAAGCCGAAACTAAGTTCTCTAGGGGCAAAAAAACCCCTCAACAATGCTCAAAGAAACCCTCATGGTACTCTGGAGCCAGACACCAGCCAGGCCAGCCCTCTAAGCTCGCGTCCTGAAATGCAGGCAGGGGACTGAGCCCAGTATTACTTCCTCTCCCATCTATGCTTTTCTCTGGGCTTATCTAGATTCCATCCGGCAATCTCCCACCATTTACAGTTGCTGTTATCACCTTTCGAAAGCTGGCAAATCATATATGTGCAATTACTTCTACCCCTGGCTATCAGTATAAGCACTTTTTTTTTTTAATGTGTCATCACTGCATGTAATATTTGAACATCTGGCACTGGCCTTTACCAAGTGAGATGGAGATCTTATCGAAAGTTTAAAGAACTACTATCCAATGCAAGAGCGCATGTAGAAATAACTTCTTAAAACCTCTCTGGAAATGCAATTTGCAAGTTAAAACTTTGTTTTTAAACTTACTGCCTGAATTCCATATGTATTTAAAAAGTATGTCTGCTGTTTATATAACCATGACTTAGCTTTTCTTGACATTTCTATTCCGTTTGAAATCGAACATATGCAACAGTTGCTAAATACGATAGGAAAATTGTTGAGATGAGCCTTCTGAAAGTGGCTTATTTAAGGCCTTGCACGATGCGGTGTCTCGCAGCTTCTCACCCACGTGCACCACCCTCCTCTGGCTCCGCCTCTCCTGCCCTCTCTGCGTTTCCTTCCAGTCCTGGGATGTGCCAAGTTGAAGGCCCTGGTGCAGCCTGTCCACATCCCCATCCCCAATTGGCATAGCCAACCCTTGCATCAGCAAATGCCCTGGAACCTTCAGCCTTCCCCATGAAGGACTTTCCTGATCCACCAGCCTAGGTCAAGCTTTTGTTGTTGTTGTTTTTAACTTTTTATTTATTTTGAGACAAAGTCTCACCCTGTCACCCTGGGTATAGTGCCATGTGATCACAGTTCACAGCAACCTCAATCTCTAGGGCTCAAGTGATCCTCCTTCTTCAGCCTCCCAAGTAGCCGGGACTACAGGTGCCTGCCACAAGGCCTTGCTAGTTTTCCTATTTTTAGCACTCTTGCCAGGCTGGTTTCAAACTCCTGAGCTCAGGCGATCCTCCTGCCTTGGCCTCCCAGAGTTCTGGGATTACAGGTGTGAGCTACCGTGCCTGGCTGTTTTTAACTCTCAAAGAATCACATTTCTCGTTCCCTCCAAGTTCAAGGCAGCTGCATTTTTGGCTGCTGTTTCCCCTCATGCTGTTCTCCTCCCACAGGTGTGGTGTGTGTTGCTGGCACATTGTGGGCGCTTGCCATGCAGTTGTGGGATGAAAAGGTGATGGAACAAGTTCTGCACAAAGCGTTAGACATCACACAAGTACATTTTTTTGTTCTATATTTATCAGCACTTGTGAAATAAAAAGTATCTTATTATGTATAAAGCAACAACTGTGTAGCCCATTCAGTAGCTGTTTCCAAGCAAGACAGTTTTCTGGCATATCCTGCTTGGTAGCTATACATTTAATTTAAAAGCTGTTTTCAGAGGCAGATGTCACTTGTTTTTCCCCCCTTGGGATATAATACATCCTATTACCTTAATAATTTTAATTTTTCTTTTAAAATAGATTTGAAATAAAGTAAGTTATCTATGCTCATGTATCATACCTCTGGACGTTTTCCATACAAATTTCTTCTGAGGTTGGTTGATGATACCAACCAGAATGATACATTTGTCTACATACTGCTAGATCAGTATGCCACCTGCAAGCCATAGTCAATATTTATAAGGTAGTTTTATGAGCAGACAGCAGGTATGAAGTCTCATGTGCTACCTGGTCAGGTGATTACCATTCATTCCTTTCTCACAGCCTTGTTGTGCGTTAGTTATAAGCAGACAATGACTTGGTCGTCATTCACTGAGGGGTGCCATCTTGTTTTCTGGCAAGGGGCCAAGTAATATCAACAGGCAAGACAAGGAAAAGTTTGGTATGGCCTAGGCTACAGAGCAGGGGTCAAAGGCTAAAGGCAAGGGGGTGGTCTTCGCTATGTTGACTTTTATTTTCACCATGTGCTTCTACCATGTGGGCATAGGAATACTTATTCCATTGTCTGCTTATAACTAACGCACAACAAGGCTGTGAGAAAGGAATGAATGGTAATCACCTGACCAGGTAGCACATGAGACTTTTATTTTCACCATGTGCTTCTATCATGTGGGCATAGGAATACTTATTTTATAGCCTAACAATGTTTTAAGATATGCTGTTTTGTACATGTTCTTTATCAAAGTGTAAAACGCTCTGAAATCACCAAGGGATGGCATGAAACATATTTTTCCCAAGGCATTCAAAACATATAAGAATGAGGCGAGTGGATCGCTTGAGCTCAGGAGTTCAAGACCAGCTTGAGCAAAACAGTGAGACCCCATCTCTACTAAAAATAGCCGGGTGTGGTGGTAGATGCCTGTAGTCCCAGCTGCCTGAGTCCAACAATTCGTGGCACAGTTCCATAACTACTATAACCACAGAAGTTAATTATGCAAGGACAATCCCACACACATGTAATAACGCATTGCTAGAAAGGTGACCTTGAGACTCATGGAGGTGAAGGATGGATAAAGAACAATGAGGAACAGTTGACCAGCATGCAGGGTTAGACAGAGTCCTCACATCAGACTTCTTCCTAAATGATGTGGGCTGGAGACAGGAACTTTCTGAGGCTGGATACATGAATATTTTCTGTGTTGTCTTTCCTCCCAGAGTGGGTGGGTCTAGGGCTTGCTACAACACTGATCCCCTTGGTTCTTGGGGAGGCCTTTGGTGGCTGGAGCCCCTGGACCAGTCACCGCTGGTTATTAGCACCTCAGTGTGCTGTGAATCTCCCCACTTGTATGTACATCATGCTGGGTAGACGTTGGAGAGGGAAGCTTTAGCCAGCAAAGTCAATCTACTAAAAATAGCATCAGCAGTCCCATCAACAAAAGGAGATCCAAGAAATAAGGAGGTATGGGAAAGAAGTGAAGAAATGAATAATGAGGTCCTAACTTTTCAAACCAAGGGGGGAAAGTCTTGTTCAGACCCGTGCAGCTGAGCTAGAACTGGCCTGGTCTGCAGCAGCAGGCACAGGACGGCATCTCCTCCCCACGGCTCTTTTATGTTAAGGCAGAGAGGGGAGGGGCTGGCCTCTGAACCAGAGTAAACACTCACATTTTTACCTTCTAGCAAGTTCCCTCCTGTAAGGATCATTTTCAGTGTAAAGTTTCTGTCTTTAGTTTATTTTACAATCAAAGGCACTATTTCCATACTTGTGACTCTTTGAAATAAATAGATTAGGCCGGATGTGGTGGCTCATGCTTGTAATCCCAGCACAAGGGGAGACCAAGGCAGGAGGATTGCTTGAGCTCAGGAATTCGAGACCAGCCTGATCAAGAATGAGATCCCATCTCTACTAAACATTGAAAAACTAGCCCGGCATGGGGGCAGAGCTTGTAGTCCCAGCTACTGGGGAGGCTGAGGCAGGAGGATCACTTAAGCCCAGGAGCCTGAAGTTGCTGTGAGCAAGGTTGAGGCCACAGTACTCTAGCCTGGGTGATACGGTGACACTCTTTCTCCAAAAATTATAATAATAAACAAATAACTAAATAATATAAAAGTTGTTGTAGACACTGCTTTCTGCCCACCAGTGATCTATTTTTGCTTTCGTCATCGCTATAGAACCTTGACAATATGCTTCGTCAAAAACTTACAGCTTTCCAGAATTCCTTGCGAATTGTTCTGGCCAATAAGCTACACTGAAAATTTTCACATACACAACAGTAACACAAAACCTCTGAAGAGGGCTTTTTCTGTCCTTTGCCCTTGAACCTTGTCCTCCTCCTCTAACTGCTGACTGAAATTCGGATTCCATTCTGAAGAAAGGTGTGGGAGCAGGACCCACCCCGGGGCGCCAGGCCCTGGGAGCCCTGAGGTTCCAGGCACACCTGTCACCTGACTGAAAGGCTCTGTTGCGGTGATCCATCGGGTGAAGCTGGGAACACAACTAACACAATCACCTGTTATTACAACAACTTAATTACATCAGGCTGGCTGAAAGATAGCAGTAGATTATTAGGCCTGCCATTAAGATAATCATCTAAAAAATGGTTCCAGGAGTTTTGAAAGAACTTCTGGGCATCAACTACCAGTCCCAGCGATAAGTTTCCGGCCCATTATCACTTCTTGAGGGAGCAAAACCTGCCATAAAAGAAAAAAATAGCACCAACATGCCTGAAGCCCTGGGAGCCGCATCATTAGAATATTTTTGGCTCTAAATATAGTAAAGGAGTTGGCACTTTCTCTCTCTTAAAACTAACGTTTAAGTGCTCAGTGATAGCAAGAGAAATAAGAACACAGGAAATACAAACCAGGAGCCTATTGTTTGTCTGGTTCTCAGCGAACCCTGCCAGCTCATTGTTCCGAGAACTTTTGAACAGGGCCACTTCAGTGTACTTTTTAGAGCTTTTTGAAATCTCAATTGAATGGTGGGATTTGTCCTTGTTGCAGAAAAAGTGATTTTGAACAAATTATTCAAGGCTGGGAATGCATTGGCTTTGAATATTTTTTCAAAACCTGGAAGAATTTTACTCACGATTTAAAATGGTGAGTGCTATCAGTCGAAAAGGGAGGTCAAGGTGTGTTGGATCAGGAAGCCAGTGATTTTTCAGAACTAAAAAAAGTTAAAAATGCACATGCAACATGGAAATTATTCTAAGCATTCTTTCGTCATGGTTCCTGATTAAGTACTATAAACTGAAGAAACGAATGTCAATCATAACACATTTGATTTTAAAACGGGCACTTCATGTATAATTATTTGTCCATCTTGCCAAGAATTAGAGCAGGGGATGAGGGCACCCGTCTGAGGCCATCAAATCTGCTTTCAACACACGCAGCTGCTCAGAGCTCTTTGTGCTTCGGTTCTCTCATCTACAAAATGACTCGATATACGAGTATGCAAAGCTTGGGTTTGAGGACAACTATTGTGAACTCCCCCTACCCCCCAGCAACTGACTGATTGGACCCCCTCTTGGCCTAAAACTGAGTTGCTGGCCATGAGACCAGACAGGCCTCATCCCTCCCCCTTCCCTCCTTGGAGAGTCTTCTGTGATTCACTACCAGGCCTAAGGCTCCTGCAAGACACACCTGCAGGTCCTCAATGTACAAAACAAGCCACCTGGGTCCCCGCCTATGTCCTGTAGTTCGTCCCTGATTAACAGGCCCTTATCTTAACTCAGCGTTCCTGTTCACTGACTCCTGGTCCATTAGACAGAGCCAAATTCTTTCAGCCAATGGTCAGCTAAAGCATCTTTTAACCCAGCTGTAACCTGTGGGCCACCCGGCTTTGAGATGTCCCTCCTTTTCGGGCCAAACCAATGTATTTCTTCCATGTATTGATTTGTGGCTTTACCTATAATTCCTGTCTTACTGAAATGTATAAAACCAAACTGTCACTCCACCACCATAAGTCCACTTGCTCAAGGCTTCGTGGGGGTGGCTCCGGGTCATGGCCTCAAATTTGGCTCAGAATAAATCTCTATGAATTATTTTACAGAGTTTGGCTTCTTTTCTGTGGAGTTAAATTTCTGCTTCTGCCGCATCTGAGTGCCTTGATTTGGGCATGGCCGCTGAGCCTCAGTTTCCTCAGCTGATAAATCGAGGGATTCAATTTCCTTATAATTTATTTCAGTTAGGTCACATTCAGAGTTTTACATTTTTGTTTTGTACATTTCTATTTCAATTTTAAAGAGGAATTCATGGACTTATCAAGCAACTTGATTGAGAAAATTCCTATCTCCGCTAATAACTTTGCCCTGTGGTTGATGTAGCAGTCTCCTTAAAGCAATGACATCATCATTTCATGTGATAAGCAGAAGGAGGTTGAAAATGAAAGATAAACAACCCAGAAGAAACCAAGAAGAGGTTTTATGGCTGGGCATTGGCTCACATCTATAATCCCAGCACTCTGGGAGGCCAAGGCAGGTGGATTGCTTGAGCTCAGGAGTATGAGACCAGCCTGAGCCATAGTGAGAAATAGTGAGGCTAGATGATCACTTGAGTCCAAGACCTTGAGGTTGCCATGGGCTCTAACGCCATGGCACTACTCAGGGTTCCTCTGCCTAAAAAGAGAGAGAGAGAGAGAGATTGAGACTTTGGTAGGCCCTGTAAGAATCTACCATTCTCTTAAGGAGTGAGGGGGCAGAATTATCACTCTATCCATCTTGTTGCAAACAAACATTCACTAACTTATGTTGACAGGCTACAACTATAATGAACGATTTTTGAGGTATAAGTATCCCTTATTAGAACAATGATTACATTGCAAAAAAAAGAATCCGGTTTTGGAATTGAGCAGAACTGACCCAAGGCTTGGCTTATCTGATAGCAAGCCATGTCGCTTAGGGAAAGTTAATTAGTCTCTCTGAGCCTGGATTTCCTTATCTATAGAAAGCAGAGGATCCCATCTAGCTATCTGGGAGTGCTTTGAGAGGATTAAATACGAGGTGAGAATCAGTTACTCTCTGAAGTACCTATTGCAGGCCAGGGGTTAATATATCATTGCTCCTGTTTACTGGTCTTTTTCCTGCTGGACTGCAGGCTTCTTGAGGACAGGATTCCCTCTGAAAATATAAATACAACCAGTCTCTAGTGTTAGAGTATAAGTGTAGGAGAAGACCAGAGGCGGGGGACTGGACATCAGTGTAGGTGTCAAAGTAAACAACTCTCAAGCAGAAGCTCACGAGAGGGGCTGATAACCAAAGGCAAGAACCAGTTGCCATTGACTTGTCAGCCACCTGGCATAGACTTGGGCTAATTATAGTATCATTTATTTGCATTGTGATTTTAAAATTTCTTTGCCCTTAAACCCACCATGACAGTTTTGAGACAACCTTATAAAAGGTATGAAAAATAAGAGGGAAACCAATTCTAGGAATTACTACCCAAATTCTCGGGTAAAAGGTAACTGTGGCCTTGAATATTTATCCCTCCAATTAGTAAGACTTCAAGAAATCTAAAACCATTCCCGCTCAATGTAAACCAAATAAAGCAAAACAAGGTACTTTGAGTGAAAAACTAAAATAACAGCAATAGGCTTGGTGCATGCTCATGCCTATAATCCCAGCTCTCTGGGCAGCCGAGGTGGGTGGATCATCTAAAATCAGGAGTTTGAGAACAGCCTAAGCAAGAGTGAGACTCTGTCTCTACTAAAAATAGAAAAACTAGCTGAGTGTGGTGGTGAACACCTGTGGTCTCTACTACTGGGGAGGCTGAGGCAGGAGGATCACTTGAGCCCAGGAATTTGAGGTTGCTTTGAGCTATGACGATGCCATGGTACACTACCCAGGGTGATATAGTGAGACTCTGTCTCAAAAAAAAAAATAAAATAAAATAAAAAATGGGATGGCACCTGTGGCTCAAAGGAGTAGGGTACCAGTCCCCTATGCCGGAGGTAGCGGGTTCAAACCCAGCCCCAGGCAAAAACTGCAAAAAAATAACTAACTAAATAAATAAATAATGAATATGACAATAACAATAATGAACAGAAGCCTTGACTTATATAAGTGGAAAATAGTTCAGAGGCACAGACACTGATAAATTGAACAGATACACTGGGAAAAGTACATAAAAGATAAATTTTTCCTCATATATTTAGAAGGGAGAGACAAATTATAAGTGACAGAGAAAGCGTGCCACGTTGGCCATCACACTACCTGAGAGGATTACAAAAATCATCATCAATGGGGCTATTCTGCCCATCATCTATATTTTCTTGCTGTCTAGAAAGATGAGAAGGACGTTAGGCCTATGATTTCTGTGAGCTCTGTCTGATTTCTGTTTTAATTTGCAGGAGCTTTCATATAAAATTCAGGTCTGCCGATCTCTCGGTGACACCCCTGCCCACTCCCTGGGTGAGTGTCTCCTCCTTGGGAACTGGTGGGTTTTACGCCTCCTTCCAGTGACGCAGATGCCGGAGGGCAGGCTGCACACGCCGTCCCTTCCCCACGTCCCGTCCGCGGCATTCCTCGGATATGGCACAGTTTGGAGACTTTGGGGAGCAACATTAGTCTCTTTGATTTCTTACTTTTCCCTTTAACCTGGAATTGTAGCTTTTGCACTTTGAAAATTAGAGAGTGGAAGATGATTTTATAGGTAAAGCCGTTCCTATGAATGGTTTTGAAGTGAGCTATGAAGACACCCCGGCACTCTGCCCAAGGCCTGAGAAACACGTCCCAGTGGGGGTGAAGGGCATAAAGAACATCTATGGCGTTTCCAGGTGACCTGTCCTGCCTGTCTTTCTAAACTCCCATCTGTTACTTTATTTTGCCTAGGAGCAGCTTTGATGGAAACTTTGCTATTCAAAGCCCTGATGAACTAAATTAGCCATTAATGCTGCTCACAATAGTAGGCTCATTTAAGTATCGGGTGATAGCTTCAACAGAATAACAAAAAGAGGTTTTCACAGAGGAAAGCAAATGGGCACAGAATAGCAGAGAAGATGAGATTTGCCATAATCCTGGTGAGAATGGATTCAGCAGGGGAAAGAAATCAATACACTATATACTAAAGAGAAAAACAGATACTTTTTGGCGCTTAGAAGTTCAAAATTAGGCACATTTCAGCTAAGGCGTAGCCAGACACTCAAGTAAAGTGACCTCAGAATCAATCAACTATCGGAAGAGAATAACACCTTTTATGACGATTAGAAAAATGACTCAATGGGATAAATTAGTTTTTATTCCTGCAAGCCTGGCTTGTCAAACTCTTCTGAAAAAGAGAGACTTGCCCTCAATTCATCTTCTAGCATTTTATCAGGGTACACTTGATACATTTTATAATTCTACTCGGTAAAGAATCCTACCTGCAATGACAGATAAATGGGACTAAATTCAGGTTGCCTTTAGGTTTACATATACGCTGGTAAGAGAAGAAAGAACTAGAAAGGTCCTAACAAATGGTGCCCATCACTGGCGGCCAAACCTGGGCTATAAATTGCAGCAGCTCTCCCATTCTGTAACGTGAACTCGGTTTTTGTGTTACAGATTAAGATCTATCTCCTTGGCCTCTTTTAAAAGGACTTGCACACATTGGAACACACCTTTGAGATTCCAAATTGGACTTCGGCACCACAGTCTATTTTGGGTAATCAACAAAAGTGCTGGAAATTTTTAGTAGTAACAAACACCGTGACCTACAAACTTAAGAACCTCAGCACTGGAGATACATGGTACCCAAGTGGTGGAACATACCCAGACTGTGACCGTCAATTATTTTGGGGGGTGTTTGACTTACAGACCAAGCCCAGGACAGACCACCTTGTTTGAGATGTTTTCATTCTTTGCTGTGATGTTTTTAGCCTAACAGTGCTCTTTTTTCGTTTACATCAAAAATCAGTGTAAGGAACATGTTAAAGGTTACTTTCATGTTGCCTTGAGATGATTAATAGATACGTTCATTTTTTTTTTCTATAGAAATGGAAAAAGCCTTCCTCCTCCTTTAACTAGCCCCAGAGAACTCATTCTCATTCATCTCTGCTCATCTCAGCCAGATTTGAATTAGCTATAAAGGTAAGCAGGTATTCTATGCACAACTTATTCAATGTAAAGTCATGGAGGGGCAGTGGCTCACACCTGTAATCCCAGCACCCTGGGATCCCTTGAGCTCAGGAGTTGGAGACCATCCTAAGCAAGAGCAAGACCCCATCTCTACTAAAAATAAAAAACTAGCTGGCATCACGGCAGTTGCTTAGAGTCACTTGGGAGGCTGAGACAGGAGAATCATTTAAGCTCAAGAGTTTGAGATTGCTATGAGCTATGATGACACTACGGCACTCTACGAAGGGCAACAGAGTGAGACTCTGTCTCAAAAAACAAAACAAAAAAAACCCAATAATTTCATTATTTACTAAAATACAATTTATCAAATAAATTATAAATTCACTTATCTAACAATTTATGTATTAAAGAATTACATATACTGTATGTTAATTGCTTATTAAATATTATTGTACATAAGATGTATTTATAGTTACATTTGTCAGATAATTAAGAATGTCAATATAATTTTATCAAACAAAGTCATATTTTTATCCTACATCCCTGCTTTATTTCTGTTTCTGAAAGGATAAATTTACAACAAAATCAATCAAGAGAGACATTGTGGCTTGGTGCCTGTGGCTCAACGGGCTAAGGTGCCAACCACATACTCCTGAGCTGAATCCAGCCCGGGCCCGCCAAACAACAATGATGGCTGCAACCAAAAAATGGCCAGGTGTTGTGGCGGGCGCCTGTAGTCCCAGCTACTTGGGAGGCGGAGGCAGGAGACTCACTTGAGCCCAGAAATTGGAGGTTGCTGTGAGCTGTGATGCCACAGCACTCTACCCAGGGTGACAGCTTGAGGCTCTGTCTCAAAAAAAAAAGAGAGAGAGAGACATTGTAACACTTCAGTTGTCTTGATTTTGGATGCAATATTTCATTTACCTTGTCAGTATAAAAAGGTTTTAAAAACATGCAAGGTTAGCAATTGTTATATAATTTTGCTGCTATTCTTGCTTTTTTGACATTTTCTTACTGATTTAGTGGTTTGGGGAATTAGTTTGATCTTGACATTTCCTCTTCCAAATATAAATACATGTAAACCCTTGCAATGTTTCCAAACCATACGGAGCATTCCTCCATAGTTGAGCTTGCCACTTCTGTTGCATCAAGAAACAACATGCCTATTGTCGCCGAGCTGAGAGGTCTCTGCTAATTTCCAGGCTGATGAGACTTGTCTCTAATTTCACAGATTTCGAGGAGGCAGGAGCTTAGGGGTTTTGTTTCTTATTACACTTATCTCCATTCACTGCTTCAGTGGTTATGTTAACTTTGTTCTGAGAGGAGCCAGCAACATGGGGGTGGGGGAGAGTAAGATGTAAAATACAAAAATAATGAAGTAAGGAAATCAACCTATTGACCCACACTCACACACAAAGACGCATTATAACTAAAACGGTCCCGATTCTCACTCACATGATAATCGCCATGGCTCTACAAAATGTATCTTTGCCATTTCATGTGTTGGGCGTGCACTAATAGTTTCCTCCAGAAGGTGAAGGACTGCAAACACCAGGAGCGATTATGAGATACCAGAGTCCTGGGTGACTCTAAAATGGGACTTGCTTTCACTCAAAAGAGCCAAGAAATCTATGGACTCACATTTTACTCCATTTATTTGTGCAGCCAGCTGTGTTTATAGATGTAAAAGAAATACTAGTATGTTAATGCTGAAAATGTTCACCTCCTTCTTTATGCAATAGTCCCTTGGGAAGATAGAAACTCTGTCACTTCACAGACAAATACTTCTAAAATGTGTTTATCACTCAAAACTGACTTTAGACCAGTCACAGTGGCTCCCCTATGATCCCAGCACTCTGAGAGGCTGAGGCAGGTGAATTGCTTGAGCTCAGGAGTTGAGACCAGCCTGAGCAAGAGTGAGACCTCCATCTCTACTAAAAATAGGAATACTAGCCCAGCATGGTGTCAGGCACCTGTAGTCCTAGCTACTAAGGAGGTTGAGGCAGGAGGATGGCTTGAGACCAAGAATTTGAGGTTGCTATGAGCTATGAAGACACCACGGCACTCTACCCAGGGCATGAGTAAGACTCTGTCTCAAAAACAAACAACAACAAAAAAACTGACTTTAACTTAGGGAACAACTCAAGATTCCCTGCTCAGGGTGGTGCCTGTGGCTCAAAGGAGTAGAGCACCAGCCCCATATACCAGAGGCGGCAGGCTCAAACCCAGCCTTGGCCAAAAACTGCAAAAAAAAAAGAAAGATTCCCTGCTCACATTTTCCTCAAATGAGCCACTTGAGTAACTCAGCATCGATTCTACCACTGAAATCGCATTTCTCTTCTACACCACAAAAATGGAAAGCAGGACTGATGTTCCCGCTTAGCTATGACCATTCCAACAATGTCTGTTCTCTGACTTTGAACATGGAGCTTAAAACCATGAGGATAGGAGGAAAGTAATAAAAGATATGAATGTGCATTTAAGAGCATAGCAATGGAATGATGCTTATAAAGTACCATTCTTTGTAAACAACTTCAAAATTTTCTCTAAGTACTAATTTGGGAAGGTATGCTGATTTTCAACACGGCTCACAACCTACGTCTGCTTAAATGAGAAGGAACACTCTTGCCACATTTTATCATCCAATGGTATGTGTAAGTTTACCACCTTTGCAAGAACAAAATACGGGAAATAGATTTATGAATACATCAAATGCCTAAGAAAAAATGTGTTCACATTTCCTACGATCATGTTTTGTCTTTAGAGACTCACATATTCAGGAATTGGCCTAATTAGCCTCAGAGGACAAACCATAAACAGACCTTGAGTCTTCAAGGTCTAGGAGGGTGCGAACTTCTGTTTTGTTTCGGGAGTGCAGTGTTTAACTCACTGACTACCCTTGTGCTGATCAAAAGTAATGACAGGGTAATGGATGTGCAAAACCAGCCAAGGCAAGGCTGTGCAGTGAACTAATATATTGAACAGGCCATGTTTTGGGGATGACCTTTTGAATTGTTTTTTTCTTATTTTTCTTGTTTTAAATGCCATAGGTCAGCAGTTCTCAACCTGTGGGTCACGACCCCTAAGACCCTTTCCCAGGGGTCACGTAAGACTATCGGAAAACACATTATGATTCATAACAGTAGCAAAATTACAGTGTGAAGTAGCAACAAAAATAATTATGTGGTTGGGGGTCACCACAACATGAGGAATTGTATTAATGGGTCACGGCATTAGGAAGGTTGAGAACCACTGTCCTAGGTGAACTCTTTCTCCTAGCATATTAGGACATATCTGTGAAATGGTGTTTATTATAAAAGGGAATGATTAAAGCTAATATGAAATCTGTATATAAACAATTACACACCCACAGGAATAACAACACACAAATATAGTCTAGCAAGGGGGAGGAGAGGGAAGAGAAATGGGAAGGAGGAGGGAGGATGATTGGCAGGATCTCACCCAATGTGCACAAGGTGAGGGTCGGCCCTGGGTGAAGGGCTCAGCTACAACTTGACCTTCACCTTGGAAGTGAGAACAATGTAAATGTAATCTAAAAAGGTCAAGAAAATAAGATTGTTTTCTCTAAAATTACATGCTGTAACCATTTTGTTCTCAGATCAGAGTGTTAATAGTCAACAAAGGGAAACTGTTCCACACATACACAGCCACAAGACTTTTGATTCTTCTTGAACTCCAGTTGAACCCTATTTGGTTCCAAAGTAGAGCGAATCATTCTTATCCAGAGGTAAAGCCGTGGTCTCCAGTAAAACAGACAGGCCTGCTGACGTTCGGCAGTGGAAAATGAAGTTGGTGGTGATCAGTTTCCCAATGGTACATTTTCGAAATAATCTCCCGACTTAAAATAGATGCAAATTTTAAGAATAAAAGGAAATGAATAAATTTTTATATTCGGAGGACTTTTAACATTTTGTCTACTGTTTGGTCTTTTAGTATTATTGTAAGATGTTTAAACATTACTGTCACACAGAAATTTCCTTTGCTCCCCATTCAGATACAAATTATTTTGAAATTTTTGTAACTTTATATAGATTTTTAAAATATGGACAAGCAAAAAGAAAATGAAAACTGTTCACAATATCCTTACCAAAAATAAAAAATCATGAGCAGCGCCTGTGGCTCACTGAGTAGGGTGCTGGCCCCATATACCGAAGGTGGCAGGTTCAAACCCGGCCTCTGCCGAACTGCAAAAACAGAAAAATAGCCGGGTGTTGTGGCAGGCGCCTGTAGTCCCAGCTACTCGAGAGGTTGAGGCAAGAGAATCGCCTAAGCCCAGGAGTTGGAGGTTGCTGTGAGCTGTGTGATGCCACGGCACTCTACTGAGGGCGAGAAAGTGAGACTCTGTCTCTACAAAAAACAACCAAACTAACTAACTAAATAAATAATCATTATTGACATACTAGATCATTTTTTTCTTCCTACCTCATTTTATTCTGGTGCTATTTTTGATCTTTGATAATAAAGCAATGTGGTGTTCACTTACAAACAAATGTTTCCATAGAGCCCGCAAGTAAAAATACAGAGAATGGTAAAATGAGAATTATAACATTTTCTTTTGGCTGATCTGTGGTTCCTACAAATAGGCAGTCTAGAAAAATGTTAAAAGCATTGGGTTTGGAATGTGGCCGAGCCTGAGCTGGAAGCCTACTTTCCCCACATGTGTGACCCTGTGCAAGCTGTTTAACTTCTCCGGGCCTGTTTCCTCTTCTGTAAAGTGAGAATAATACCCTCATCAGGCCATTTTTTTTTTTTTTTTTTTTTTTGTGAATAGTCAATGAGAGGTATTTAAAGAATTTGGCTGGCTGCCTGACAACACTGTGAATGAATGGTGGGCATTATTATTATTTATAAGAATACTTAAACTGTTATTTTACATTCCTAACTAAGCTTGCAGATCACAAAGCTCCAGAACCATGTGACGTGATGGCTAATGTTAGATCAGCCCAAGAAAAGCATAACTGAGCAGGTGAATCTACTGGAACGAGATCATATAATGGGTTCTTAAACAAGTATTTGGGATTACTGGACTGTGGTCTCTATCAGCATAGCCACTGTCAAGGATGGCCGTTCTTTGGAATTAGAATCTTTAGAAATAGTGATCTCCCACATTCTATCCTAATGTCATTTTGGCAGTTAATACTCCCCATAATTTATCACAAAAAATTAATTAGTTTGCTCCCATTCAGTGTAATCCAGTTGGGACCAGAAGATGTCACAAGTGTCTTGTTACACTCTAGTGAACTTTCTTTGAGTTTAATTTTGGTTCTTTGAGACCGAGTCTCACTCTGTTGCCCTGGGTAGCGTGCTATGGTTCATAGCTTACAGCAACCTCAAACTCCTGGGCTCAAGCAGTCCTCCTGCCTCAGCCTCTGGACTACAAGCACTTACCACCATGCCTAGCTAATTTTTCTATTTTTAGTAGAGATGAGGTCACTCTCTTGCTCAGGTTGATCTTGAACTCCTGAGCTCAAGAGATCCTCCCTTCTGGGCCTTCAGAGTGCTGGGATTAGAGGCGGGAGCCACCGCGCCCTCCAGTTCCTTTGAGTTTCAAGTTAGACTTCAACAATTTAAGAACAGCATCATCATAGAAAATCTGGTGGGTTTTATATTAAGAACCTTTTTTACTGAATTATTTACCTACTAAGGAAATCTATTTTTATTTCTTTTATGTCATTCTGTGATTTTGAAGGGCTCTCTGAAAAGCAAAAATAGCCCCTGTCTATTACTCAGAGGGAAGGAACTCTGTAAAGCAGAGAGCAGCCCTGAGGGAAAGCAAAAGGCCAGAGATCTTATTCAAAGGCAGCGGACAAGGCAGAGGGCTCCTGCGTAGACTGAGAGGGGGTTGTCATAAGGTGGGGAAGTCATTTTTCTTGCAGAGGGAATGATGCTGTGTCTGAGACTGATTCCACAACAGATGTTGAACTTGCACCAGGGTAAAAGCACATGTAGTGAGAAGATGGAGTCAGGCAGGCCAGGGTGGACATGACACAGCTGGTCTGGTTGGTTTAGGTCCTGCTTGACCTTCACCCCCTGTCTCCCATTTGACACAGCTGGTCTGGCCGGTTTAAGTCCTGCAAGACCTTCACCCCTGTCCCATTCTTACTGTTTTGTAAATTTAGCTCCCACCCTAAAGATGTCTATCTTGAGTAGTTTAGGTGGATTGATTTAGGAGATTAACGTTTGAATTAAAATGTTGTTTTGAATCAGGAGTTATACTGATATTTGTTTACTATGGGTCATGGGTTCTGCCAATTACTATTTAAGATAAGGGTTAATATGGTCTTCACTTTGAACTTAAAATGTATAAAACTGTAATTTTGGAAATGGAAGATCGGAACAGTCTTGGAGAGGCTACTCTCAGAGTTCTCTAGAATCCTGGCCTTTTGTCAAAGTTGGGTGGACCAATCCCCGTCTCTGCAAACTGGCTGACAGTGACAGGCAGCTGGACCCCCTTCATCTGCTAACATGGCCTCTCCTTTCCTGCAAAATTAGAGGGGCTTTAATCTAGAATTGGAGGGACCTTGTCTGTGAGAAGGCACATTCAAAGGGAAAATCTGTTATAAGATACAGAGATGTTGAAAAACACTTGTTATACTTTCCATTTTGAAAGAAAAAATACACTTCTATTTACTGACTTTTAAAGCTCCATGACCAAGAATAGGTAACATAAGATTGTATATGAAGTACAATAATGGCATTCCAAATTGTAGTGTGGATTTTCAAAATAACCATGTAAAGAAATGACATGAGGCCGGGCACAGTGGCTCACAGCTACGATCCCAGCGTTCTGGGAAGCCCAGACAGGTGGATCACTTGAGCCCAGGAGTTTGAGGTTGCTGTGAGCCGTGATGCCATGCGGAATAAATAAATAATGACATGAGGCAGGGGAGAGAGGGCAGCAGCAGGAGAGACATGTGGAGGACAGGGAGGAAGGAACAGAGGTGGGTGGAGGCTCACTGCATTTATAAATGCCTATTTTCACAAATAATATGATACAGAGAAATCCAGAAATTGATCGTGAGATTTACACTTTATTTATTTATTTGTTTGTTTGAGACACAGTCTCAAGCTGTCGCCCTGTGTAGAGTGCAGTGACATCACAGCTCACAGCAACCTCCAACTCTTGGGCTTAAGCTATTCTCTTGCCTCAGTCTCCCAAGTAGCTGGGTCTACAGGCGCCCGCCCAGCTATTTTTTTGGTTGGAGTTGTCATTGTTGTTGTTGAGCCCGTGCTGGATTTGAACCTGCCAGCTCAGGTGTATGTGGCTGGCGCCCTAGCCGCTTGAGCTATAGGCTCCGAGCCTAGAGCTGAGATTTACACTTTAAAGGTGGGATTTCCATTCACAGAAAGCCACGAGTATAAAATCCAAATAAGGCATCTTCAAGTATTGACCTGGGGCAAGCACTGCAATTCCACAGCCCCCTCCCAACTCCCGACTCCAGATACTCTCTTTGGCACAGGCAAGTCCAGACTGCGTTCCCTTGTCCCCACGCTCCTTCCCTACCTCTCTGAGGAAGCCTGATCTTTTGACTTCCATGCGGGCTGCTCCCGTAGCATGAGGGGAAAGAGGGATGTGTAGAAGTAGAATGACCAAGAGAGAGGCCAGATCCAGCCCGCAGGTTGGAGACTGGGAGGGTCGCCCCCTGTGATGTGATGCAGGGTCGGGGGAGGGCCTACTGCCCGTGGGGGGAAGATGGCAACAGGCAGCAGGACCCAAAATGATGAAAGTAATTTTGAACCAAGGGGTAGCGCATTTTCATCTTGCAAAGTGGAGTGCTGTGGCATCTCCTGGGCTCAAGCGAGTCTCCTGCCTCCGCCTCCCAAGTAGCTGGGACTACAGGCACCCGTCACAACACCCAGCCATTTTTTGGTTGCAGCCGTCTTTGTTGTTTGGCGGGCCCGGGCTGGATTCGAACCGGCCAGCTTGGGTGTATGTGGCTGGCGCCTTAGCTGCTTGAGCCACAGGCGTCGAGCCCAGAGAAGACTTTATTCTGTTCACTCCTGAGTAGAGCACTGCTCCCAGACCCCAGGTCCAGGCTGTGTGGTCCATCAGTGCAGCCACCAGCCACACTTAGTCACCGAGCACCTGAGCGGTTCCCAGCTCAAAATGAGAGGTGTGTGCATATACCAGATATGAAAAAAAAAAAGTAAAAAATGAGTTTTATTGATTCCGTAATGAAATCACAGTATTTTTGATATATTGTGCTAAATACAATGCCATAAAAATTTATGTTTCTGTTTCTTTGTAATCTTTTTAATGTGCCTACTAGAACATTTACAACTATATAGGTGGTTTCTGTTGGCTGCTCAATTTCTATTGGTTTAGATGTTTTTATTTTTTACCCGTGTTTCCAAATGAGAACACGTGGTGAAAATAAGGAGTGAGGAAGGCTAGGACCACATGACACAGCTGGTCTGGTCAGTTTAGGTCCTGACCTTCACCTCCTGTCTCCCCTTCTTGCTGCTTGTAAATTTAGCTCCCACCTTAAAGACGTCCACCTTGAGCAGTTTAGGAGAATTGATTTAGGAAATTAACTTTTGAATGGCAAGTGCTGTAATAGGTCATGAGTTGTGCTGATTATGATTTAAAGTAAGGGTTAATATGATCTTTGCTTTGAGCCTTTATGTATAAAACTGTGGAGCTGCTACTCTCGCTGTTTGCCAGAATCTCGGTCTTCTGACAAGTTTGGTGCACCTGTCCCCGTCTCTGCATATTGGCTGACAGTGACAGTGACAGGCGGCCAGACCCTCTTCCTCCAGTAACACAAATAAGTGTTTCACTTGCATTTGCATCTCAGAAAGACTCAAACCAACTTCATTATCTTCTCCAAAGACGTGTTTCCCATATCTTCTTTTCCCAAGATAGAAATCTATTAGTCAAATCCTGGCCACACACACCCCCCCCCCCCCCAATGCCTACTGATTCTATCTCTGTAATGCCAAAGTTCCAGTACTTTCTCTGCAGGCCCACTGTCCAGTCCTTTCCCCCTTTCTTCCTGGATTCCCACACTATCCTTCTATGTGAAATCCTTGAATTCAATCCCCCCCCACCTCAGGGATACCGAGTTTTACAAGGGCAATCTTCAATTCTCACTTTCCAGCTGGAAATCTCTAGGTGCCTTCCCGTCTAACTTGGTAGGACTCCTCACTCAACCATAATCTGGTGTCCCTGCCTAATTATACTTTCTCTATCTGTCCATATCTGCATTCCAGGCATACCAATGGCTTCCAGCACTCAGGGCCAAGTCCGTCTGTGCCCGCAGGCTCCACCCATGCTGTCCCCTGGCTGTGTGGACTCCCTGTGTTCCAAAGCATTGCCCACATCTCAGTTGGCGGGGCCCCCTCAAACACCTCCTCCACGGTGCCTCCAAGCCATACAGGCTCGTCCCAGATTTCCCCTATTCCTCTGTCCATTCAATTCCAGACTGAATTGGAATTGCCAACTTTTTTTTTTGTAGAGACAGTCTCACTTTATCACCTTCTGCAGAGTGCCGTGGCGTCACACAGCTCACAGCAACCTCCAACTCCTGGGCTTAGGCGATTCTCTTGCCTCAGCCTCCTGAGTAGCTGGGACTACAGGGGCCCGCCACAACGCCCGGCTATTTTTCTGTTTTGCAGTTCGGCCAAGGCTAGGTTTGAACCTGCCACCTTCGGTATATGGGGCCGGCACCCTGCTCAATGAGCCACAGGCACCGCCCGGAATTGCCGACTTTTAAGACATCAGTCACCATCCCAGTCACTTGGAAGGGTGACCCATATAGCAGGTCTTGACAGGATAACCACCCTACCCACTTCTCCCTGCCCCACCGCCTCGGCTCGGCCTACATTTTTCTCTTAACCGAATTATTGAAACTGTCTTTCCATACCCATTTCTTGCTCTCTTCCCACACTTCATTTGACACACTGTTACCACTTTTCATATATTTTTAAATATACATGTATGACCATCACTCTTACCATTGAAAGAAACCCCAAAGGTTCTCTCTCTCTCTTCTTTTTTTCCAAGCCCTACAGAATTAATTCAAACTACTTAGCACATTGCTGATCCTGATGCCAGTGATAAAAATAAGTGTGGCAACCATTCATTCTGTGTCCACGATGTGCCAGGCACCATAAAGGTCATTTTACAATAATCTCATTTACCCCTAAAGATAACAATCCTCAGGCAGGAGTGCTGTTATCTCTTCTCTACAGACAGGGAAACAGAGGTCTAGGGAAGATCAGCTAGTCTAAGTTACCAGTGCAGAGCTGGAGATGAATTTTAAGTTCAAGTGGCTGCAAAGCCGTCTATTCCCAGTACTATTCCCACATTCCAGATCCCCCAACGAGCCTCCAGTGCTCTTTGACGCCCAGTTCATGTGCACGTGTGTTCTCTCCATCTGCAACCACCACCCCTGATACCACTGCCTCTGCCTCGCCTCACACACGTCCAGCGTTGTCCAGGCCGGGTCCCTGACCTGCCCTATTCTGTGCCTTCCCTCGAGTACTCCTCCCCTCCGTCCGGTATCTGTGATGCTGTGTCATTACCGGCTGCCCTTCCCTGCTCCCAAGAGCTGAAGAGTCCCCAAGAGCACTGACTCTGACTAGTAACCCCCAAACTCACACAGCCTGGGGAAACAGAGGTGCACAGGGGTGGCCTTTGCAATGAATTCATTTGCATAATGAGAATGATAATAACCATAACACGTGATCCTGCCAATATGAATTCCTCCATCTAGGCAAACACATAGAAACAGAAAGCAGATTTGAAACTGCCTGGGATGGAGGGGATGAGGAGATAGGTGGTGACTAGTCATGGGTATAGTTTCCTTTTTGGGTGATGAAAATGTTTTAAAATTGATTGTGGTGATAGTTACATAACTCTGTGAATATACTTTAAAAACACTGAATTGCTGTTTTAATGGATAAACTTTATTGTATATGAATTATAATTACATAAAGCTTTCTTTAAAAAAATGCAAGAGAAATAAAACATATTGCTGGTAGAACTGGCAAAAAACAAACAAAACAAAGAATGATAACAACACCAAACACATCTTTGGCCTTTTCTACTTGGCAGGCCTTCCCTATACAATTAAAATGCACAGGCCAGGCCAATCACGCCTGTAATCCCAGCACTCTGGGAGGCCAGGGCAGGAGGATTATCTTGAGCTCTGGAGTTAGAGACCAGCCTGAGCAAGAGCAAGACCTCGTCTCTACTAAAAATAGAAAAACTAGCCAGGTGTGGTGGCAGGCACCTGTACTCCCAGCTACTCGGGAGGCTGAGGCAGGAGTTTGAGGTTGCTGTGAGCTATGATGATGCCAGGGCACTCTACCCAGGCAACAGAGTGAAACTCTGTCTCAAAAATAAACAAAAAGTGCACAGTCCATTTAATCCCCATAGAAGTCTTTGAAATAATTCATCATTTTAATCCGTATTTGTTTTTTGCAGAAAAAATTAGACATGCAATTCTCATACCATCCATAAAAGGAAATAATTTGCTTAATACCAAACTCCCCAAAATAACTACTATTTGCCTAATAGGCTGGGTTTTGTTGATTTGCATTATTTTTCCCAGTAACTGCCTTTGGACCAGTCAACTCCTTTATCTTTTTTTTTTTTTTTTAAGAAAATAAAGATTTAGTACTTGCTTTTAAATTCATGTGTGACAAATGGGAAAAAATAACTGATGGGGACAATTTAAACATCTGACCTAAGTGTACTTAGCAACCATATTTAATAGCTTTACAAAACCCCCTATTTTTAAAAAATGTGGATATTTTTCTGCAGAGTGACTAAAAAGACATCATTGATTAAATATATTCTTATCAGAAAAATGGCTTTTGTGCAGGTGCTCAAGCTGTACACAGCATCAGTTCATATGGCAATGCAGGTTACACTGGAGGTCCCAAATTATCCCAGAATTGGCCCCACTTCCTTCTCATTGCTAGAAAAGTTATTTCCAGTTGCCTACCAGGTATGTTCAGCTACATCAATGATCTTCAACCGGTGTGCCGTGAAATGTTTAAAAGATCATTCATTAAATTATTTTCAAAGAAGTTCAAAGCACAGTTTGTATATTCTTTTCTTCACTCTTTTTTCTAGGGGGGAAGGGATCAAAATAATTTAAGTGTGCCTCGGAAGTTTATGGGTTCAAGTGTGCCGTAAGATAGAAAAGATTGAAAAACACTGAGCTACATGTTTCCAGCAAACGTGTCAAGTCCTACCCGCCTGAACGTTTCTCCCCCAGATCAAAACAAAGCAGAGAAAGGTTTTCTCCATTTCCATTTTGGTTAACAGCATCACCACCTGCCCAGTTACCTGATCCCCGCGAAGCCCAAGTTTTATAACACCCCAAACCCACAGATCTATGGGTGAGCACAAGAGCCCCTCTGAGCCCCAGATCTCTGACCACTGCAGAGGTGACGGGGACCTCGCCCCGGGGCGGCCCCTCACACCAAGGCGTGCAGTTTCTCAGTACGCTAGAGGGCCCCGGAGGAGGACCCCGGAGGACCCCGGAGGAGGATCCCGGAGGACCCCAGAAGAGGACCCCGGAGGACCCCAGAAGAGGACCCCGGAGGAGGATCCCGGAGGACCCCGGAGGACCCCAGAAGAGGATCCCGGAGGACCCCAGAGGACCTCGGAGGACCCCAGAAGAGGACCCCGGAGGACCCCAGAAGAGGACCCCGGAGGAGGATCCCGGAGGACCCCAGAAGAGGACCCCGGAGGACCCCGGAGGACCCCAGAAGAGGACCCCGGAGGACCCCGGAGGAGGATCCTGGAGGACCCCGGAGGACCCCAGAAGAGGATCCCAGAGGACCCCGGAGGACCCCAGAAGAGGATCCCAGAGGACCCCAGAGGAGGACCCCGGAGGACCCCAGAAGAGGACCCCGGAGGACCCCAGAAGAGGACCCCGGAGGACCCCAGAAGAGGACCCCGGAGGACCTCGGAGGACCCCAGAGGACCTCATCTTACTGTCACCTTCCGCCAACAACCCACGGCAGCAGCGCCTGACACGCCCGGGCCTTCTTGACACCCGACGCAGAGCTGTGAGCCGCACCGCGCACGCTCACCCTCTGTGTTGGGGGGCTGGGGCACCTTGTTCCTCCCCACAGTCAGCGTTCAGAGCAGAACTCCCCCCCCACACCGAGTGGGCCCGAAGTCCCAGCTGCCGACCACTAGCTCCCAGCCTGGACCGTGCCCCACCCAGGGAGAAAGACTGGGTCAGAGAAATCTCGCCTCTGTAAGACGTTCAAAGCCATGGCAGTTCCACTGATGATTTTTATTTTATTTTATTTTTAATTTAATTTTTTTTTTGAGACAGAGCCTCACTCTGTCACCCTGGGTAGAGTGCTGTGGCGTCATAGCTCACAGCAACCTCCAACTCCCAGGTTCAAGGGGTTCCCCTGCTTCATCTTTCCGGGTAGCTGGAGCTACAGGCGCCCACCACAATGCTCCTGTTTTTTTCTACTTTTAGTAGCGATAGGGTCTCAGTCTTGCTCAGACTCGTCTCGAACTCCTGAGCTCAGACAGTCCACCCGCCTGGGCCTGCCCGAGTGCTGGGATAACAGGCAGCCACCACGCCCGCGGACACTGAGGGTGTGTCCCCAGGCCTCGGCACTTCTCCCTTGGCTGCCCTCTTGCTCCGGGAGCAGCCCCACCTCCTCGTGCATCCTCAGCGGCCCCCACAAGCCAGTTTCCCATTTCTCTCTGTCTCTTCTTTTTTCTTTCTACTCTCTCAGCAGGGAACTGTCTCTCCCTCCATTTCCCAGTCTGCCCATTACTCCTGCATCCTCAAAAACATACTCTGTCCCCTCCCCTAAGATTTATTAAGACTGTATCTACTTAAGGTGTACAATGTGATGCTTTCATATATGTATAGACTTTGAAACGATTGGCATAATCATATTAGTTAACACATCCTTCACCTCAGTCATTTTTATTTTGTTGTTGTTGCAAGAACATTTAAGATCTCCTGGCAAATTTCAAGTCTACCATGCAGTATCACTAACTATGCTCACTGCTCTGCTGGACATTAGATCCCCAGCACTTATTCACCTTGGAACTGAGACTTTGTGCCCTTTGACCTACATCTCTCATTGCCCCCAAGACCTTCAGGCTCCTGACAACCACCATTCATCCTTCTCTCTGTTTCTAGGAGTTTGACATTGACATTCCACATATAAGTGAGACCATGTAGTACTTGTCTTTCTCTGCCCAACTGGTTGCACCTAGCATGGTGGCCTTGAGGTGAAGGCCAATGGCAAGATTTTCTTCTTTTTTAAGGCTGAATAATTTTCCAATATCTGTGTGTATGTACATACATACATATATAAATGCATATATGTATGTATATAAACCCACGTGTATATAGACTGCATATAAATGTATGTATATATAAATATATGTACATACAGATAAACGTATGTAGACATCAATATCTATGTATGTACATACCCACACACACACCTGTGCGTATACACCATGCTGTCTTTATCCATGCATCCACGGTGGACACCTATGTCCATTTCTTTTTCAGTCCTTTGGATATATAATCAGACACGGGAATTGCTAGACCCTACGTTAGTGCTACGTTAACTTTTCGGAGAAACTTCTGCTCTGTTTTGTCACAATTTACATCGCCATCAATCCCTTTTCTCCATGTCCTCACCCACACTTGTCATCTTTTCTCTTTTTGAGCAGTCATCCTGACAGGTATGAGGGGATACCTTATCACCATTTCGGTTTAGCACCTTTTCACGCACCTGTTTGTATGTCTTTTGGGGGGAAAAATGTCTACGCTGGTCCTTTGACCAGTTACTCACTGAATTACTTGTGGGTTTTGTGTGTGTGTGAGTGTGTGTTTTTCTTCTTTTCTCTTAGTTGAAAAGCAGACTGGCTTCTGACTCTTTTGATGTGCTTTTACCTCAGCCCTGGAATGAAAGGCTTCTCCAGCACCCAATTAAGTTGGTAACAGTAGAATGCAAGGAGCCTTTCACTGAGCCTCAGTTTCTTCTTTTCTCATGCAAAATGGTGGTGACAGCACACACCTCACAGGGCCCTGTTGCCAAGTAAACAACTCACAGGAGAGCCCTGAAGGAATGCTAAGCAAACACTAGCTGTGTAGGACAACTCTTGGTGCTACTGAGCTTGCTCTTCCAAGCTATTGCAAAGCCCCGCTCATCCAAACCCTAATTGAAATACCAGTTTCTGTGACTCTTCTCTCCTGATGTCCTAAGACACCTCCCTTCTCTGAGCAATTACCACTTGCTAGAACTTTACCTTCTGAGGCAATTACAGAATTTCTATGTTGACAAGTTATTCTGTGCATGTCTTTCTGAAAGAATAAATAAAGCCATTGATCATCCCTGACAGCACTTTACCACCTTCAATGACAGTAATTCAGTGGTAGCCTTCCTGTCATTTCCTTCACGAAACTAAGTTCTTTTTACTGGTTCCCTGCCTTACTTTCTCTTCTCTCCCTTCAATCTAAACACAGAGAAGGCCCTAGATGGTTTTACGATAAGTGAATATATAAAGGATGCAATATACAATCATAACTCTGACGTCTACACTTGGGTCTGGCCTCTCCTTAAGTTACATCTAGGTTCTCTTATTAAAGCCTTTTCAATGCCAGGTCAAATCAGAAAGGGCAGGGCTGTAAGGATGGTCATCTTTATAGTGAAATAAGAGAAAATACTTTTTCAATGAGGACTGAAATCTATCTCTCTGCCTTTCTTTCTGTTTTTGCAAACCGTTGAGGAGCCCTGCAGACCAAAAGAAAACGTAAATTCTTTTTACACAAGCTCCTTTCTCTTTTAGAATCTGTTCCACTAAGCCTCCAGTAGTTCCTCTGTGTCTGTATGTCTTCGAATTTGCCAGAGATAAGCCCTCGGACCAGTTTTCCCAATACATTGTGAATTCACTACAATTCATTTTATTGTCCCCCTTAAATTCAGCTGCCTGCTGGGCCACAGAGTGGGCATTCTGTTTTTCTTTAGGATGTCCGCTCCTTTTCTCTCTTTTCCCTCCTCCCCTCCTAAAATACAAAATAACTTAGGTTTTTATCTCCTAATCTTGGCCCAGAGCAGTGGTTCTCAACCTTCCTCATGCCGAGATGTATTTTCATTGTTACAAAGGGGTTGAGACCCACAGGTGGAGAACTGCTGGCCTAGAATAATTCTATTCTCTTCCAGTGCACCTGGAAGGGACACCTATAGAGCTTTTCTAAGCCTAACTAGAGCCAGCTGACTTATATTAATTAATGTACTAAAAATTGAGACAAGGCTGCGCCTGTGCTCAGTGAGTAGGGCGCCGGCCCCATATACCGAGAGTGGAGAGCTCAAACCCAGCCCCAGCCAAACTGCAACAAAAATAATAGCTGGGCATTGTGGCAGGCACCTGTGGTCCCAGCTACTCTGGAGGCTGAGGCAAGAGAATCGCCTAAGCCCAAGAGCTGGAGGTTGCTGTGAGCTGTGATGTCACAGCACTCTACCAAGGGCAACACAGTGATACTCTGTCTCTTAAACAAAAAAATTGAGACAACACTCTAAGAAGGTCTAGAAAAGGAGAGTTAGAAAACTTGTCATCCTATGGTTAAGCCCAGATATGTTTGTTAGGCAAATATAATTTGATGATAGCCTTCACATCATTTGTCACCTGGCATTATACTTGCCAGATGAAATTCTGATTTCATTTCCCGAGAGAATAAACTGACCAATTAATGCTCTCACCTTTGGGAAAGTAACATTTCTCGATGTCACCAACCTGTTTTGTCAGCCAGGTAGACCGTTCTTTACTCTGAGATGCATTTCTGGAAGGTGCTTAACTTTTGGTTGGAAATTGAAACATTTCGATTTCAAATCAACACTTTTCCTAATGCTTAGTGAACTCAAAAGCTCTGTGGGTTCAATGACCCCCTGGACAACAAACATTCCAGGGCCAGAGTTCTTCTGCATTCCAGTCATTAAGCTCGTGTTCTCTCCTCCTCAAAGGCCTCATCTGTTCCATAGAAATGCAGCCCCTCTTCCCACTGGGAAGCAGAAAGCAACAAAACAGCTGAGGGGTCTGAGACGCAGACAACTCATGAATGGAACATTTCCCCAGGAAACATCATTTTATAGTCAAAATCTTTCATTTCTTGACAGTTAACAAAATTAAGTGTCAGAGCCAAAGCAAGCAAACCAGAATTCTGAGGTTGTGTTTTCCCAATTCATTCCAAGGGAAGCAAAAGTTTAGGGTTCAAAATAAGTATGATATAATATTAGACCACAATAATAAAATAATATATAGGCCAAGTCAAACTATGTTTACCAGATAACTATCAGTATGAGGCGCTGAATGTACATTTGGGGATTTGGGCCAATAGGAAGGTGATTTTCAAACTAAACTATATTATTTATGGCTTTGATTGTCATTTGCCTTTGTAAGATGAGAGTGTGGGGTGGTGCCCGTGGCTCAAAAGAGCAGGGCGCTGGCCCCATATGCTGGAGGTGGTGGGTTCAAACCCAGCCCCAGTCAAAAACTGCAAAAAAAGAAAAAAAAAAAGATGAGAGTGATGGTAACCCCTCTTTCCTGTCAATAAATCTAAATCTTAATTTTAAATTTAGCCAAAATATTTTTAATTAAAGAGAAAATGTTATATTAACCATTATATGAATCAGTTATGTTAGTCTTATAAAATTAAATCCGTAGGAGGAGAAAGGAAGTCAGTAAGTGATAATAAATTTGACTTTACTTGCAAACATAACTTTTTATATGATAGATTTTAGACAACATAGCATATAAAAAGTTATGCTTCTAAGTAAAGTCAGGGCGAAGGAATTCAAGATATCTTATTGGTCATCTGAGTTCCTGACCTAAGAAAGCCCTTTTCCCAAGACAGATGTATTTTCAACAAATAAATAATGGTTTTTCTGGTGACAAAGATAACCGTGCCTTCCTACTTTTTGATTATTTTCATAATTGTTAGATATAATTTATATGTAGTTAAGTTGCTCAGGAGATTAAATTCCAGGGGAAAAGTCTCTAGTAATTTAAAGAAGCCAAGACATTTTTGGTTGTGTCGTGATTTACCTTGTTGGAAAGGCTTGATGACTTAAAAAGAATTGCTCTGGATGGGTGCAGTGGCTCATGCCTGTAATTCCAGCACTCTGGGAGGCTGAGGCAGGAGGATCCCTGAAGCTCAGGAGTTCAAGACCAGGCTGAGCAGGAGCAAGACCCTGTCCCTACTAAAAATAGAAAAACTAGCTAGGTATGGTGGCAGGCACCTATACTGCTAGCTACTGGGGAGGCTGAGGCAGGAGGATCACTTGAGCCCAGGAGTTTGAGGTTGCAGTGAACTATGATGCCACAGCACTCTACCTAAGGTGACAGTGAGATTGTCTCAAAAAATAAAAATAAAAATAAAGAATTGCTCTGACAATTAGCTAAGTGTTTTATATTTAAAAAAAATACTAACCAGGCTGGCACCTGTGGCTCATCGAGTAGGGCGCTGGCCCCATAGTCCAAGGGTGGCAGGTTTAAACCTGGACTTGGCAGAACTGGCAAAACAGAAAAATAGCCGGGCATTGTGGCGGGCACCTGTAATCCCAGCTACTTGGGAGGCTGAGGCAGAGAATCGCCTAAGCCCAGGAGCTGGAGGTTGCTGTGAGCTGTGTGACGCCACGGCGCTCTAGCGAGGGTGATAAAGTGAGACTCTACCTCTACAAAAAAAAAAAAAAAACTAACTAAAAACAAACAAGCAAACAACCCATAACAAAACAAATAAATATTTAACAACCTATAGACCAATTGAGTTTTCTCATGATGAAAGTTACATGGAATCACATATACATAGTACTTTGATGAGGACTCTTTATCTGGGTGTAAATTCTATTGGTTGATATTTCATGAAATAACCTATTTGGTCTAGAGAGTCATCTTCAGCTACTCTTGGCCATGCACATAGTAAGATGATAAGGGTAAAAATGTGAATAAAACACTATTGTTCATAGGGAAGATTAGCACGTGGTAAAACTTCACTAACATAGACCAATGCTGCTTGTAACATTTCTGTATTACATGTATAATTATTAAAATAAAGTGCTTCTCATCAAGACTGTATTTTATTTTTTGAAATAATAGTATTTTCTAAAATTTTTATTTTTTCTGCTTTATGATTTCAAATTTCAAACAATATCAGAAAAATTTCTAAGCTTTCTTTCTTTCTTTCTTTCTTTTTTTAATCAGAGTTTCACTCTGTGCCCCGGGTGGAGTGCTGTGGCATCATAGCTCATACCAACCTCAAACTCCTGGGCTCAAGCAATCCTCCTGCCTCAGCCTCCCAAGTACATGGGCCTACAGGCACCTGCCACAGGCCTGCTATTTTTAAAGACGGGGTTTTGCTCTTGCCCAGTCAGTTCTTAAATGCCTGAGCTCAAGCAATCCACCTGCCTTGGCCTCCCAGAGTGCTGGGATTATAGGCATGATCACCACGCCAGGCCTCAAGGTTGTCATTTTATCTCTAAATTCAGATAGCACTTTCTAATTATGTGTTAGGGTAAGATCTGGTTACTATGAGTCCTTCATTCATTCATTCAACAAAGACTAGCTGCATATTCCACATGTTGACCTGTTTGCAGTGTCTCCAAGGCTCAACCACTATTCTAAAGAAAGTTGAATATTCCCTGTAACTTCTGTTTTGCACAAATAACCTGTACCTTCTTTTCCCCCTCCTTTTGCCTTTGGCCACCCCCCACCCTTTACTTTGGGGGGTGTGTGTGAGACAGTGTCTCACTGTGTTGCCCATGCTAGAGTGCTATGGCCTTAGAGCTCACAGCAACCTCAAACTCCCGAACTCAGGCTCAGCCTTAGCTCCTGAATAACTGGGACCTCCTGCCCTACCTTCCTGAGTGGCTGGGGCTACAGGCGCCTGACACTACGCCCAGTTAGTTTTTCTATTTTTAGTGGAGAGGGGCTCTTGTTCTTGCTGAGGCTGATCTGGAACTCCTGAGCTCAGGTAATTTACCTGCCTTGGCCTCCCAAAGTGCTGGGATTACAGGTGTGAGCCACCACACCTGGCCTGGCCACTTTCTTGACCTCCCTTTACTGAAAATGGTTTGAACCTCTGTTTTTTTGTTTTGTTTTGTTTGTTTGTTTGTTTTTTGAGACAGAGCCTCAAGCTGTCATCCTGGTTAGAGTGCTGTGGCATCACAGCTCACAGCAACCTCCAACTCCCGGGCTCAAGCGAGTCCCCTGCCTCCACCTCTCAAGTAGCTGGGACTACAGCCACCCGCCTCAACACCTGGCCATTTATTTTTTATTTATTTTTTTTTTTGGTTGCAGCTGTTATTGTTGTTTGGTAGGCCCAGGCTGGATTCAAACCCGCCAGCTCAGGTGTACGTGGCTGGCGCCTTAGCCTGTTAAGCCACAGGCGCCTAGCCTTTTTTTTTTTTTTTTTTTTTTTGGAGACACAGTCTCACTTTGTCACCCTCAGTAACCTCAAACTCTTGGGCTCAAGTGATTCTCTTGTCTCAGCTTCCCAAGTAGCTGGGACTACAGGCGCCCGCCACAACGCCCAGGTATTTTTTAGAGATGAGGTCTCACACTTGCTCAGGCTGATCTCAAACCTGTGAGCTCAGGCAATCCACCCCCCTTAGCCTCCCAGAGTGCTAGGATTATAGGCGTGAGCCACTGCACCCAGCTGGAACCTGTGTTCTGGGTATATCACAAAACACACATCTATTCAGGCTAAAGCAGAACAACTAAGGGGTTCTAGAAGTTCCATCTTCATTATTAGTAGTGCTGTGCTATATAAATTTCCAAGGCTAGATATTGAGAGGCAAGTTCTTTTAAAAGTTGCTCCTTCCCAAAGGACATAATACATAAGTGTTTACTAGAGTGCAATAATGTATGGGAAAGATTAAGTGCACTTATTTCAGAAAGGGCTCAAACTGTTCACCAGATGTGACAGCACAAGCACAGCAGAGGTCATTGTTATCAACTCACATTTCCCTTATTACCTTTGGCTCAGAAAACCATAATGATTAGGTGTAAAAGCGTCCTGATCATCTCCCCAAAAACCTCACCTATAAGAAACCATCACTTTCTTAAGTATCTTTTAATTCAAAATATATATATATTTTTTTATTTCTGATCAAAGTGAGGGTACAAATGATTAGGTTACAATGTTTGCATGTATTAGGTGAGGTCTCTATTGTAGTTGTGTCCCACACTCAGGAGGTGTGTCATGTAAGGACACTGTGCCCATTAGGTGAGAGCTCACCAATTTCCCTCCCTTAGCCTAACTTCTGCTTTTGAATAGTGTAAAGTAGAGGAAAACTGTATAAAGTAGTAAGATAGGGACTGGAGACACCCAGTGGGGCAGAAGGAGCTGCCTCTTGTCAGCAGGTGAAGGATGATTCCTCATGGTCAAGAGCGTGAGCATGTTTCCCTCAGCAGGGTGGCTCTCTCTGCAGTGCTCACTTCTTATAGGACCACCTGCCACTGAGAAGGTGGCTATCTTCACCTACAAGGAAGGATAGGACCTTCTTTTTGGAGGAGGACAGAATGAACATTTATACTAATAACTTTTCTGGCCAGACACGGTGACTCACTCCTGTGATCCCAGCACTCTGGGAGGCCGAGGCAAGAGGCTCACGTGAGCTCAGGAGTTGGAGAACAGCCTGATCCAGAACAAGACTCTGTCTTTACTAAAAATAGAAAAATTACCTGGGCATTGTATGGGTTCCTATAGTCCCAGCTACTCAGGAGGCTGAGGCAGGAGGATCACTGCAGCTCAGGAGTTAGAGGCTGCTGTAAGCCATGATGTCACAGCACTCTAGGCGACTGAGTGAGACTCCGTCTTAGGGAAAAAAAAAATAAAAAAGGGAAAAAAGGAGAAGCATCTTTCTGCAACATGGCCAAAACTTCATTTATGTATGTTTTTTGAACATTAAACAAATTTACAATTCTTCATTTCATTCCCTGCTGTGCCTGTGTGTAGAAGATTTTTACAAGTGTCACAACTCTTAGTTAGGAGTCTATTTTTGTTATAGCCTGTTGGATTCCTTATAACCCATTCTTTTGCTTTCAACATGGATATCTCAGAGGCATTTGTTACTTCTTAACAAAATTACTGATACAGTCTTACTTTTGATTATAGAATTGTGGCAATGTTTTCCATAATAGAACTACTGAGATTAAGTTTATCCACACACAAAAAAAATCATGTCGTCAAATATAGAACAAGGTATGCAAAGTCTCTACAACCCCAACTGTGTCTGTGTCAAGAGTGATTTTTTTTTTTTTTGCAGTTTTTGGCCGGGATGGGTTTGAACCTGCCACCTCCAGCATATGGGGCCGGCACCCTGCTCCTTTGAGCTATAGGCGCCACCCCAAGAGTAATGCTTTTTTAATAAGAATAGTCCAAGTTATAGGGAAGTATAATATAATGAGTTATTATCAGTCACCCTTCAGGTTTATTTAGGGAAATTTAAAGAAATTCTACTTGCCAGGCACGGTGTGGCTCATAGGAGACAGAGGTGGGAGGATCCCTGGAGTTCAGGAATTCCAGACCAGCCAGAGCAAGAGTGGGACGTCTCTACTAAAACAAAAAAACTACCCGGGTGTGATGGTGAGCACCTGTGGTCCCAGCTACTGGGGAGGCTGAGGCAGGAAGACCGCTTGATCCCAAGTGTTTGAGGTTGCTGTGAGCTATGATGCCACAGCACTCTACCAAAGGTGATAAAGTGAGACTGTCTCAAAATTAATTAATTAATTAATAATCAAAATACAAAAAGTAGTGGGGCATGGTGGCAGGTGCCTATAGTCCCAGGTCTTTCTTCAGGAGGCTGAGGCAGGAAGACCTCTTGAGGTCAAGAGTTGGGGGTTGCTGTGAGCTATGACACCACAGCCCTCTGCCCAAGGTGACAGAGTGAGACTCTGTCTCAAAAACATTAAAAAAAAAAAAAATTCTGCTATTGCAGACTTTATTTGCATTATTTAGTTTCTTACCACTTCACCTTTACTTTTTTCTAGTCTCAGTATGAAAAACAATTTCATAAGTATTTTCCATATAATCACCTGCCAATCATCATCAGTTCAACATTAGTTTTAAATAGTCCGATTTTATGGCAAATTTCAAATTAGGTTATTTTCTGTATTTATTTTCCCCTGTAAATGCTTATAATATACCTAAGGATAGTAAATAGTATTATCTGTATACTAAAACTTTCCAGTTATTCTGCTTAAAATTTATGTTGCAAACTTTTCCCTCAGAAAATTATGATCTATTATATTTATAACTTACATTAAAATGTGATCCTAAAGCCACATTTTCATATCAGAGAAGTTAAAGCCTCATTGTTATTGTTTTTAAACCTTTTGAATTTCTTTGATAAAAAGCAGTATCAGGGCTTCTATTTCAAGGTGAAGTCCTTATTTACAGTAAGCAATAAGAAGCGAGTGAAGTCTGGTCTGAATGCCAAGTTCTGGACACTGGAAAAAGTACTTTAGAATCAGAAGTTAGTAACCTCTGGCAAGTTGGAGCAGAGACAAATCCAATGCGGTGCTGTAAACGGAAGATTCCGACAGCACAGGAGGTGGTGGGAGCAGCTCTGAGTATGGATCTCAACATTGTTAAATTAATAGCTGTGCAGAGTTGGGCTTCGAGAGCTCATCTTTTCACAGCATATCACCTTAAAATGATTATTAGTGTAGGAAAAAATAGCACAGGTATAAAAAGTGTGTCATTCTTCTCACGGGCCAAGGACGGCTCTTGTCACCTACGGCACTACCAAAAAAAGGCAACAGGGCACAGCAGCCAGGTGCGCCTTAGGTGTTTCTATACCTGTTCTTCTAAAATACAGAGCCCCCCTCCCCACAAAAAACTATTTGAAATCATTTTCTTGCTCCAGATTTCTGAGCTGTGCTAGTTGTAAGAATTCCTTCAGCTACCAAGGGAGGTACATTGGGGGGTGAGCAAGACCCTTCCTTAGACAGTACATAGAGTCATGTACTTGGCTGATACTTTCACTCATAGAATTTGACTGAAAGTAAGTTTGTTCATTCACCTTTGGAAGTTAAACATAAATGAAGTACAAGGCCACCGCTGCACCATTTTGTCCCAAACAACCATCCTCACACAGGCATTCTCCTAGTCATTGACAGCATTAAATGTTCCGATTGGTTCTCTCCACTGAGTTTGCCTAGTCTGTCTTTAAATCTTGAATATTGGCAACATGGAGAACAAAAGTTTCGCTGAATATTCTTCCTATGCTTTACAATCCCCTCATCTGAGTGTATATTAGTATAGCTATCTCTGTGAGACAGGTGGTTCTTGCTCACAGGTATCAGTGAAAATTTCACCGTACTTAAAATTCTGGGGAAACTCTGTTGCCCATATTTTGGAGGAAAAAGGCAGCAAATAAAACGATGTTTCTTAGAAACAGATCTCAGTTGCAATTAAAATAAATTTAATTTATTTTAAATTCCATGGGAGAGGTCACCTTTAGCAGGTAGAGGTTTTCTTCAAAGTTTTCAACCAAGTATTTTTCATCAAATACTTTCAAAAGCATTATAAATCAAAGACATTTCTGGTAGACCACACAGCACCCCCCCCCCCAAAAAAAGGAAAGAATTGATTTAGGTAAGGCTGAAATGTTGCTGAAACGGAATATAATCATTATTTAGTCATTTCCTGAGCAGGGACTTTGATTTGACTGAACAGTTTCAATCTACAATAACAGCTCTGTTCCTAAGAGACTATAAATCAAAGAAATACCCACAACAGGGCAATTTCTATGGCATTTCAAAGTCTGTCCTAGTCCTACCGAGCAATGGACAGCAAAGATCTCCTGCACAGAGGCAGGAGATGTGCAGTGTTTGGGGTCTCACTGTCTCTGAAACTCATCTGCTTGGGAGAAAAATCCTGCAATAAAAGAAGTTTTGCTGCCACTTATTATAGCTGTGCTGAACTCAACTCAAAGCCTTCCCTTCCTTTCTTTCCCTGGATTCTGAGCTGGGGAAACACAATGGGGGTGTTGTCCTCTGGGTTAGCGGGCACGCAGGATCCTGGGAAAGGAGGTGCAAACAGCTTCCAGGATCCACAGCGTGCCTTGCAGCTACCCAGGACTGAATCAAACAGCACACACAGCCACTCCATCCAGAATAAACAAGCACAAAACCCACCGGCCACTATGACCAACCTAGGGACCGCAATTTCTTAATTTCAATACATCGGTGTGTGGAGAGCTAAATAAACCATTTACAAGGCAGAAAAAGAAATGCTTCCCGGCTGATTCCGTGCAGTTCCCTTAATATATGTCAAAGTGTAGGTCATAAAAGAATCCATTGTTTGAAAGAGAGAAATGTTGTGGGCTATGCAGACCGCCCAGAATGGCAAGCCGTCTTAATCTGTTCAAACAGCACCTATTTCTGTTAAACCCTAAAGCACGGCAGCAGTCATGTTTTTTATCCCATAATTTCCAGAACCTAAATTCGCTGAAACAACTTTACGCCTCTAGTAATATTTTGTAAAAACATGTATGTCTGTCTGTCTTCGGCAAAGGCAGACCACACAATCAAGGTGAATCTTTCAGGTTAAGTTTTGCTCCAGTTGTTATTATTATTATTTTAATGCTGTGTTTTCAAAAAGGCCAAAAAGGCTTACCTCTGTTGGTCTAGGGGGATGGCCGCGAAGCCCTTTCTCCAGCTCGGCCTCCGCCGTGCAGGCAGATGTCCTGGGGAGCAGCAATCTGCTACCAGGAAGCAGGTAACCCAGAGCGAGTCCCCTGCGTTCCAGCCCAGCGGCCGGAGGCACACACCTGCTTTTTCAGACCCGCCACACGCAGGCCGCCCCGGGAGCGCACAGTTAGCAGAAGGCAACACCCTGCCTTTGGCTCCTTAGTTTTCAGGGGAGGGAGCTGAGGGAGAGCTGCGGAGATGACATTGCAGGCAGAGAAGGCTCGCCTCCACCAGACAAAACCCCTTTCTGCCGCCCGAGAGCAGATATGCAGATGCACCCTGCATTCCACCTTCTCCAATCAGCTAATTGCAACCGCAGTCAGCAGCCGGTGCGCACGGCCTCCTGCAGGCAAGCGTGGCGATCATAACTGTACACCAACTTGCCCCTGGCCAATAGATGTTTTAAAAAAAAAACCGCTCTTGCAGGGGGAAGCTCAGCAGAATAAGCCACACTGTTTTCCATAAGTAAAATGGCTGGTCCTGCCCGCGCGGCTCAGACTGCTCATTCGGTTCCTCTGGCTTTTTCGTTGCCATAGCAACACCCAACAGACAGAAGCCGGCCGCGGGCACCGCAGGTCAAGTGCAGCGAGCGCGCGCACAGTCCGCGCGGGTTTTTTTTTTTCATCAAACTTATCATTTGTTAGGAGGGTAGTTGCTAACCTTATCTTTTTCTGTGAATTTCATCCACAGCAAGCGCTCTGATTTTCCGGCTTGCCCGAAGAACTTTTTGTTCCGGGAGCCACTGCTATTTATTAAACGAAATCGAAGAAGAGAATGCAGATCTATTAGCTCCTATCCAGGTTAATAATATGCACATCACTTGAGAGACACTAATTGGAAGCATTGTCAAAACAAGTTTTACCTTCAAGGCAGAAAATGGTACGGAGAAGACTGGGAAGTGGAGGCAGTTTTGTTTTTGAAGGACAATCTTTGTAGCCAGTTAATTGAAACAAAGTCGTATGAAATGTCGTATGGGGTCAAAATGATAACCAAATCGGGGAGGGTATTTTAACAAGATCTTTAAGCATCCACTCATTTATAGTTCCGTTTATCTGCTTGTTTTAATGTTTGTTACACAATTTACAATTTTAATGTTTGTTTTAATGTTTGTTACACAATTTACAATTTTTATTTATTTATTTCTGTGCCCCAGGCTAGAATGCTATGGCGTCATAGCTCACGGCAACCTCAAACTCCGGGACTTAAGCAAGCCTCCTGCCTCAGCCTCCCGAGTAGCTGGGACTACAGGTGCCCACCACCACGCGGGGCTACTTTTTCTACTTTTAGTAGAGAGGGGGGTCTCGCTTTTGCTCAGGCTGGTCTAGAACTCCTGAGCTCAAGGGATATACCCACCTTGGCCACCCAGAGTACTGGGATTACAGCCCTAAACCACTTCATCCAGTCCTACAATTAATTTTTTTAAAAAAATACCTGTTGTTTCTACTGAAGAAAATGATTCTTTAACTCAATTTTAATTTGTTTGTTATTCAAAAATACTTAAACCAAACCTAATTAAACATCCTTCCATCTTAAACACAACCTTCAAGACAGGAATAAAACTACTTCCTTAGTAAGACTAATCATATTCCACCCTTTCTTAAAATTTCTCCTCATCAGGGAATCTCCCATGGTTAATGCCATTAACAATTTAAATCTTCTGCAAACTCCCTAGCTCTTTCTTCTTTTCCGATACTGTGTTACCAACCATATTCTTTTTTTTTTTTTTTTTTTTTTTTTTGAGACAGAGCCTCAAGCCGTCACCCTGGATAGAGTGCTGTGGCATCACAGCTCACAACAATCTCCAATTCCTGGGCTCAAGCAAGTCTCTTACCTCTGTCTCCCAAGTAGCTGGGACTGCAGGTGCCACAACGCCTGGCCATTTTTTTGGGTGCAGCCATCATTTTTGTTTGGTGGGTCCGGGCTGGATTCGAACCCACCAGCTCAGGTATACGTGGCTGACGCCTTAGCCTGCTGAGCCACAGGCGCTGAGCCTACCAATCATATTCTATTTGATAGAATTCTCAAGGCACTGCCCCATGTATTTTTGTTTCTAGCAGTCTGTTTGAAAGACTTGTGTGAACACTTTGCACGTCTTTCATTTGCTAGTAGTCATTGATTTAGTGTCTTGTAAATAATACATTTCCTTGCTTGTGGGAACACTGCTATCTAGAAGGTTCTCCTTCAGACCTTTCACCTGCATCCCAATTTGCCTTCTCCTTTGTCTTTGAAACCTTGCCCAGAGGGGCCACTTTCATTCACGGAGGCCTCAGGTGGAGTTGGCAGAGGCCACTTCTCCCGCCCCCAGGGGACCTATCTCTACTCTCACAGGACTTGTCATGCCCTGTCGACTTGATACCAATTTTTCTTTTACATCCAATTCCCAGAAAGCCAACCTGGTCCATGTTTTATATGTCTCCCATGCTTGGGATTTTCCAAGTTTTCAAAATATTTTGGCTGAGGACGCACAACCCTGCACTGAACGATACAACCAGGTATGAATGACCGGACAGCGTGAAGTCTGTGTTTTGGTTCATCTTTTCGTTATCCCAACATTGGTTGATTTATCACTTCTGAAGAACTTAGCGTTCTTGATTAAATGTTGACACACTACAAAAATGTATCAAGAAAACTCTTAAGCTCATTTGCTATTTTAGGGTGGCTTTTCATTTCATTTCTTTTTTTTTTTTGACAGAGTCTCACTCTCTCACTCTGTCAGTAGAGTGCACTGGCATCATAGCTCACAACAACCTCAAACTCCTAGGTTCAAGCAATCCTCAGCTCCCCAGTAGCTAGGACTATGGGCTCCACCAGCACGCCCTGCTCGCTTTTCTATTTTTAGCTGAGACAGGGTGGAGGTATGTGAAAGTGAGGGGTAAGGGGAAGTGAGCATGGGGGCTGGGAGGACATAGGAGGTGGGAGGTGGAGGATTTGGGGGGGAATGTCTCTCTCTTGCTCAAGCTGGTCTTGAACTCCTGAACTCAAGTGATCCTCCCACCTCAGCCTCCCAGAGTGCTAGGAGTGCCAGTCTGAGCCACCGCTCCGAGCCCCTTAGTATGGAATTTTAAATGAAAATGTTCATAAACAGTATTTGAAAATTTTTTATACATTTAAACCCTATAATTAAATCTGTTATATGATTAAAAGTTAATAAGATGTCCATCAACATACAAAAAGAACCCTATAATTCACATTGCTAATTATTTTGGTTTTCATTATGAAATAGAAATGCAGAATATGGGTGAAAAAACTCCATCCAAAAATGATTTCCAGGATGAAAGCATACACTACCACACCTTTCTTTCTTTTTCTTTTTTGAGACAGAGTCTCACTATGTTACCCTCAGTAGAGTGCCAATGGCATCACAGCTCACAGCAACCTCAAACTCTAGGGCTTAAGAGATTCTCTTGCCTCAGTCATCCAAGTAGCAGGAACTATAGGTGCCTGTCACAATGCCTGGCTATTTTTTTGTTGCAGTTGTCATTGTTGTTTACCTGACCCAGGTTTGAACCCGCCAGCTTGCGTGTATGTGGCCAGCACCATAACCACTGTGCCAGGTGCCAAGCCAATATGACTTCCTCAAATAAATATAATACTTTTGGGAGGCTGAGGAGGGTGGATTGCCCTGAGCTCACTCATTTGAGACCAGCCTGAGCCAGAGTGAGCCCTTGTTTCAAAAAAATAGCCGGGCGTTGTGGCAGGTGTCTGTAGTCCCAGATACTAGGGAGGCTGAGGCAGGAGGATCACTTGAGCCCAAGAGTTTGAGGTTGCTGTGAGCTATGATGCCATGGCACTCTACCAAGGGTGAGACACTGTCTCAAAATATACATATAAATATATAAAATATCTGTGTAGAAATATTTTTCAAGCATATATAATACTCCTAGAATATATATAGATCTATCTGTCTTCTATTATTTTTGTTTGTTTTTGTATAGACACAGTCTCACTTTATCTCCCTTGGTAGAGTGCCGTGGCATCACACAGCTTCACAGCAACCTCCAGCTCCTGGGCTTAGGCGATTCTCTTGCCTCAGCCTCCCAAGTAGCTGGGACCACAGGCGCCCGCCACAACGCCCGGCTATTTTTTGTTGCAGTTTGGCAAGGGCCGGGTTTGAACCTGCCACCCTTAGTATAGGGGGCTGGTACCCTACCCCCGAGCCACAGGCACCACCCCAGGGATTATTATTATTGTTGTTATTGTTATTAAGCGAATACCTTGGTAGAAAGTACTAGAAACCTTTACACGTTTTTGAAAGAAGTTTGCTATTTCCTCTCCTTTACCCTTTCCCTGTAGCCTGATTTTAAGTCACTTGTCTGTCTCCGGTCTCCACGTTGAAATTCCAAGTCTGGTTCCTTCATTGCTGTAAAAATTCAACAAGCTCACCATTGCTTGAAGCAACATGTTCTCCGTCACATCTAATTCTGTAGACTCCGCAGTTGGCAGCCACCAACGAATCCAGTCTCTGGTGCAACGAAGGAACTCTTCGTATGGAACTTAACCATAATTTGTGTATGGGGTAGCACAGACTTTTGTAATGCTTTCTAATTTCTAACAACAAATAAACTAAAATATCCTGAAGTTTGTTTCTAAACTTTGCATCTTTAGTTATTTTTCTCAATGACATGAACAAGATGTTGCTGACAGAGACCATAAAGAGAAATGTGATAGGACAGGGTTAGGAAGAGAATTGGAACAATCTCAGTAAAGCAAAACTGGGTTTATTTCTAAGATTATCCTCCTAAATACATGTGCTGGAAAGCAGGCAGGCTCCCAGGCAATGAATCCAATGCCCTGATATCCTCAGAGGAAGTCTGACCCTGATTGGCACCCAGAATGTCCTTATGGAATCAGAGAGACCTGAAGCCAAAACCAACCCAGCAGAGCAAAGAGTGGATGGAAGTCCACTTAGCTTAAAAACGAGAAAAATTATTATAGAAGGACAAACCCTCACTGGAGGACAAATAAGAATGTAAATGTCAGCAATGTAGAACATTTTTTAAAAACTGAAAATTAAGGGCTTGGCAGCAGTGGCTCAAGTGGCTAAGGTGCCAGCTGCATACACCTGAGCTGGCAGGTTCAAATCCAACCCAGCCTGCCAAACAATGATGGCTATAACCAAAAATTAGCCGGGCGTTGTGGTGGGCGCCTATAGTCCCAGCTAGTTGGGAGGCGGAGGTAGGAGAATCACTTGAGCCAGGGGTTGGAGGTTGCTGTGAGCTGTGATGCCACAGCACTCTGCCCAGGGAGACAGCTTCAGGGTCTGTCTCAACAAAACAAAAACAAAGGAAACCTGGAAATTAAGTAAAACCTATTAACACAAAAATATTATTAGTGCATCATAGAAGAAAAATCCATTAGTAATTACCAGAAGGAGCCCCTAGAAGTTTGGTATCTTCTCTAGATTAAGAGGAATAGGGGAAATACGTCCAAAGAAGGAAGCAGGTTTAGCCCTAATCTGGAGAAACTGGTCTTGGCTGGTTAATAATGACAACATTGTTTAAAACATTTCAGATTTATCAAACTCTAGTTTTGCAAATGACTATGATTGCAGCAATTTATAATAAGTACTTTAAGATAAACATTAATGTGTGTAAGTACCATAAGGGGTAAAATTATGGTGTTATTCAATAACAAAAGAAAGAAAAAACTAACCCACAATTAACAGCCCTCCCATACCCACAAACCTATTAACTATCCCCAAACCCAAATATAGTAGAACCTCCATAGCTGACCACCTCCCTCCACTGTCCACCATGTTAGGTCGACCTCCCTGTTCATAACCCGGACATACCCCACGTGTCTGTTTCAGTACACTAGGCCTAGTTCCTTAAGGTGACCACCCTTGTATGCTGACCAGCTTGTGACAGTCCCTTGGGTGGTCAATTTACAGAGGTTGTAACACACATTTTGCTGTCTCCAGCTAAACCAAAGCACTCTTGGCTTTTATTAAGAGCACAGCGTGACAGAATACAAGCGGTACAGAGGAGGCCACCCTTGCTTCTGAGGAATTTGATTGTTTGTATGTCATGACAATAAGCTTGAAAAGAGACCTGGAAAGAGGACAGGTGGCTTTCCCCCTCCTGTGAGGAGCCATGCTTTGTTCCCCAGAGAGGCTCTCTGAGCAAATTAGGAGAGCATTTCCCCAGTGACCTTTCCACCCACCATTGTGTCCTGTGGAAACAGTGACTCCCAGCTACTTTCAGGCAGAGTGCCACAATGCCCAGCTCTGCCGTCACAGCATTATTGAATTAGTGACAAAAAACACATCAGCTTCGGCAAACAAAACCTGGTGAGAAGCATTTTAAACAAATGCTGCTAGTTTCACCTGAACCACTGGACCAAGTCAGCAGGCACAGGGCGAAACTTGGCAGCTTCTGGAAACTCTGAAAAGGCAAATACCAAAGCCTGTGGCAGCCGAATGTGCAAATCTCAGAGAAAGGACAATTAGAGGGCTCATCTTTTGTCCTTTAGAAGCATTTCCGATTTTAATTGTTCAGTGAGATTCATCTATCAAAATTATAAAATGGGTCTGAGTAACATGTGGGTCATTATGAAAGTTTTGAGATACACAAAAATTGGGACACGTAAAATCCGCGTGGATGGAAACAAAGGAAGCCCCCCTAGCAACACCGAGGACCTGAAAAAGTTCGACCTTGCAGAAGTGAATCAGAAAGCACAGCACCCACTGTCCTTGTGTTTCTTGGAAGTGTAACAAGGGACCATAACAGTCTGTCTCAAAACTTTCGTAGTAACTCACGTTTATGATATGGTACACACATTAGAATCCAAAAGTCTGATACCAAGTCACAAATGTGATTAAAAAACAAAAAACCCTAAACCACATAAAGAAATGTTCAATTCTTTATGACTTTCTCAACTTACAGGAGACCAGGGGGGAAAGTGCTATTAGTCACAAATTGTAGTAAGAGGAAAGAAGAGCAGAAGAAATACAGGCACCGATGCGATTTTTATTTGGTCTTGGTCAAGGTCACATATTTATGAAAGTGAAAAGTTCTAAGTGAACCAGCTAGGCTGTTTTGTCTGTGGTTTGATGAGGAGGCCAACGTAAGCCAGCAGATTGGATATCAGAAATCTGTTCACCCACTGAAGGAAAAGAGCTTTAATCTTACTGGTCTACAGGCTACCCCAGGTCTGAGGTTCAGAGCAACTCCTTCTAGTTAGGTGATCTTGGGCAATGTGATCAACCTTCAAGGTCCTCATTTTTTTTTTTTCACCAAAATTACTATGGTTGGGCTCCACGCTTGTGGCTCAGCGGGCTAAGGTGCCAGCCACGTACACCTGAGCTCTCGGGTTCAAATCCAGCCTGGACCTGCCAAACAACAGGCTGCAAACAAAAAATGGCCGGGCGTTGTGGTGGGTGCCTATAGTCCCAGCTACTTGGAAGGCAGAGGCAGGAGACTCGCTTGAGCCCAGGAATTAAGGTTGCTGTGAGCTATGATGCCACAGCACTCTACCCAGGGTGAAAGCTTGAGGCTCGGTCTCAAAAAAAAAAAAAATTGCTATGGTTAGCTGGGCATGGTGGCAGGCACCTGTAGTCCTAGCTACTCAGGAGGCTAAGGCAGGAGGATCCCTTGGGCTCCAGAGATTGAAGTTGCTGTGAACTATGATGCCACTGCACTCTACCTGGGTGACAGAGTGAGACTGTCTCAAAAAAAAAAAAAGTTGTCTTGGTTATTGAATTTACTTTCTAGGGCTGCTACAGCAATGTAGCACAAACTAGATGGCTTAAAACAACAGAAACTTTGTCTCATTTCTGGAGGTTTCAACCTTGTCTGAAATCAAGATGTTGGCCAGACCTGGCTCTCGCTGCAGGCTCCTTGGAAGGATCCTTCCCAGCTTCTACCTACCTAGCTTCTGGTATTCCTTGGCCGTGGTAGTCTAACTGCAATCCCTGCCTCCACCATCACGGAAACATTCTCCCATGTGTGTCCTTATTCAGATTTTCCTTATACAGACAGTAGTCATTGGATGAGGGTCCACCTTAAGCCATATGACCTCATCTTAACTTGATGACACCTTCAAAGACCCTATTTCCAAGGTGACATTCATGGGCTGTGGGAGTTAGGAACTTCCATATATCTTTTGAAGGGTAACAGTTGGTGTTGTAGCTACTATTCTCTTTGGGGAATGAGTTGTTGCTTTCTAGCCAGTTCAGTGTGTGAAGAACTCAAGCATAAACAACTTTTTTTGAGACTGTCTCACTCTGTCATGCTGGGTAGATGCTGTGGCATCATAGCTCACAGCAACCTCAAACTCTCGGGCTCAAGCGATCCTCCTGCCTCAGCCTCCCTCCTGAGTGAGTGGGACTACAGGCACTGGCCATCATGCCCAGCTAACTTTTTTATTTTTAGCAGAGACGGGGGGTTCTCACTCTTGCTCCAGCTGGTCTTGAACTCCTGCCTCAGTCTTCCAGAGTGCTGGGATTCAGCATAAACAACTGAATTGACCAAAACTTCTTTTGGATTAGACCAAACCTACCATTACAAAGTCGAAGCAACAACAAAAAGGAGCATATGTGATAATTGCAAAGATCCTGCCAAATCTTCTCCAGACTGGTTGCATTTTTCCAGAAGAATCTTCCAAAGTAACACTTTCCCAACTCACACCCTCATGCCAAAGTGTGTCCTTCCCTACAGCATGGGGCAGGCTGTCTGATGCCTGCACCTGATTTCTGAGGTCAGTCAGTGGTTCTCTCTTCATCAGGTTCTGAGAGAAAACATGTAAGATTTCACAGCATCTTCAAATGCAGCATTGCTTCCTAACTCTGACCCCCAACCACCCTCAGGCAGCAGGGCTCTCCTTCAGACAAACAGCAACCTAAAGCAGTTATTACGCCTTTCAAAAGCCTAAAATCTCTGAGAATTATTAGGGGCATAAAGAACATCTTGTTTTCATCGGTTCCTTTTGTTCTGTGTTTTACCATATTGAACATCATTTATAATTTCTAAGCATAGTGTAATAACAGTCAGCGTAATTTATTTAGCAGACAACGATGTGCCAGGCACTAGGCTGCAAGTTTTGTAAATATTAAATCTGTTTCTCGCAGAAAACTCCCCAAGCAGGAAGCATTTTTGCTTGACAGCTGAGAAGTTAGGCTTAGAAAAATCATGACCTCCGAGGTCAGAGAATCACATGAATTTTCTTTTATAGTGAATTTCTTACTTAATCACTGATTTAATTAATTGTAAATACAGAGAATCCTATTGGTTTTGTTTGGATCAGATTACTGAAAGTAAACCAGAAAGGAATGTTGATGTTCCTAATTTTTTTTTCTTTCGCCATTGAATGTAGTATAAATCATTTTGATCAGGGCAGCGCCTGTGGCTCATCAAGTAGGGCGCCGGCCCCATGTACTGAGGGTGGCGGGTTCAAACACGGCCTCACCTAAACTGCAAAAACAGAAAAATAGCCAGGCGTTGTGGCAGGCTCCTGTAGCCCCAGCTAATCGGGAGGGTGAGGCAAGACAATCACCGAAGCCCAGGAGTTGGAGGTGGCTGTGAGCTGGTATGCTACAGCACTCTACCGAGGGTGATAAGGTGAGACTCTGTCTCTACCAAAAAAAAAAAATCATTTTGATCAGTTTTATTGCAGTTTCTGCATCTTAGAATAAAGTCATCATAAATTTCATTGCTTTAAGGCACTTTGGAAGGGGAGAAAGCATTATCACAATTGAGATGCCGGATTCTTTTACTAGCACCAGTATCACCTGAAAATCAAACTACAGAGTTGCCCCTGAGGAGAATGAAACAATTTCTGTTTCCAGCTGTTCCTCACATCAGGTCTAAGTCCACTGAGAAGGAAAGGAGAACAGATACTTTGATTTTCTCCCAGTTACCATGACTTAGCTCATTAAGATTTTCCCTTTCTGGCCAGATGCAGTGGCTCACACCCATAATCCCAGCACTCTGGGAAGCTGAGGCAGGTGAATTGTCTGAGCTCATGAGTTTGAGACCAGCCGCAGCCAGAGTAAGACCCCATCTCTACTAAAAATAGAAAAACTAGCCAGGTGTGGTGGCAGGCACCTGTAATCCCAGCTACTTGAGAGGCTGAGGCAGGAGGATCTCTTGAGCCCTTGAGTTGGAGGTTGCTGTGGGTTATGACACCATGACACTCTACCCAGGGGGCAGAGTGGGACTGTTTCAAAAAAAAAAAAAAAAAAAAAAGATTTCCTCTCTCTGCTGTGGAGTACCTTCTTCACCTAAAGTTCCTATGAAGTGACAAGGTCTCCCTAGGGAGTCTTTCTGCAGTTAATTAACCAAAGCCGTTGAAGTCCTTGGCCTAGGCCAGGACGGGGCAGCTCATGCCTGTGATTCCAGCACACCTGGAAACCAAGGCAGGAGGATCCCTTGAGCTCAGGAGTCCAAGACCTTGTCTCTACTGAAAATAGAAAACTAGCAGGGCCTGATGGTGGGCACCTGTAGTCCCAGCTACTCGGGAGGTTGAGGTTAGAAGGTCTGTTGAGACTAAGAGTTTAAGGCTGTTGTGAGCTATGACACCACGGCACTCTACCCAGGGCAATGAAGTGAGACTCTGCTTCTAGTGCCTCTGGATAGATAGATAAAGTCTTTGGCCTAATAAACCAAACAAGAGCTCCATTCAAGTAGAATCTAAGTGAAGGAGGCGACATCTCAGTCAGTGACATCTTAATCAGTGGCATCTCACCAAATGTGGACTTGGTCAAAATTCCTTTCAATTCCCTTTACTACATCAATGCATTTATATTACAAAGAATGTTCCTCAGGGCTCATGTGCTTGGCGGAGGTGGGGGGATTTTTCCCTGAAGGTTTTCCTCGTGGTGAGGACTTGGTGCAGGTGGCCGGCTGGGCCCTGTCACCTGTCCAGCTGGGTGCGCTCACTGATCAGACCTGTTATTCAGGTTACACTCGTCCAAGATGAACTCAAATCCCAGCCCGGGGCCTGCCAGCATGACATGGAAATCTTTCTCCAGGTTTCTTTCAAATTATTTTTCTTTGTCCTATATGTTAGTCACATACAATTCATCATATTTTCTTTCTTTCTTCTTCTTTTTTTTTTTTTGAGACAGAGCCTCAAGCTGTCACTCTGAATAGAGTGCTGTGGCATCACAGCTCACAGCAACCTCCAACTCCTGGGCTCAAGCGAGTCTCCTGCCTCAGACTCCCAAGTAGCTGGGACTACAGGCACCCACGACGCCCGACTATTTTTTGGTTGCAGCCGTCATTGTTGTTTGACGGGGCCTAGGCGGGATTCGAACCCACCAGCTCAGGTGTATATGGCTGGCACCTTAGCCACTTGAGCCACAGGTGCTGAGCCAACTCACCATATTTTCTAAACCGCACACGTAGGTCATGTGAGCTAGTAGGCATGAGCACATTTATCAGAAGAAACCTTTCAGAAGATTTGAAATTGTAATTGTGTTGCAAAATCAGGACAAAATCTTTTCCTGATTTGCAGGGTCAATAGGAAAAGAGGAAGGATAAAAGGCCAATGAAACAACACTCGTTTATTCCACAAATATTCTTCCTTGTTCTGTGGCTTGCCAGGCACTGCAGTCAGGTGGAATAACATTAAAATGGGAACCGAAAGACTAGATTTCGGGTTGAACCTGCCCCTCCTTTTGTGATCAGGAGCAAATTCCTCCTGGTATGTTTCCCAGTGCTTTCATCTGCAGGCTGGGAATGATCGGGTTACGGTGAGACCACTTGTTCGTATAAAGGGCAATACACATGGAGTAAGGTTGATTTCCCTTCTCGCTTGCTGCCACTGTGCCCCTTCACAGTACTGTCGTCATCGTCACCATCACCTTTACTGTGTAAGGTTGATTCTGCAGAAGCACATGGTAAGATGGGGGTTTACCAAAGGGAGTGAGGGAACTGCAGGATAAAAGTTGGGTGGGAGAGAAGGTGAACCGAGGCCACAGGAAGCTGTCCGAAGGAAGATGAAGAGCTGGGGCCTTCCTACCCTCACTCCACTCATCCCATGAAGGCCCCTCCGGGGAGGAGGTGTGGACCCACTGTTGAAGGGGGATTCAGTGAGTGGGCCCCTTGGTCCTGAAGGGGGATGTGAGAGATGATAGACAGCATCCTCTAAAATCGTCATTGTCAGCCTCTGGATCAAGAATCGTCCATCCCCGCTACAACTGCCCCTCAACTTCCTTTTTATGTATTTATTTTTTTTGTAGAGACAGAGTCTCACTTTATTGCCCTCAGTAGAGTGCTGTGGCGTCACAGCTCACAGCAACCTCCATCTCTCGGGCTTAGGCGATTCTCTTGCCTCAGCCTCCCGAGCAGCTGGGACTACAAGCCCCCGCCACAACATCCAGCTATTTTTTTGTTGCAGCTTGGTCGGGGCCGAGTTTGAACCCACCGCCCTCGGTATATGGGGCCGGCACCCTACTCACTGAGCCATTGGTGCCACCCGACTTCCATTTCTTTTATTGAATGATGGATCTTCAGGGTGAGAAAGTGCTCAGTAGGTAAGCTGACCCTCACAGCCCTAATGAACCACACCCAGCCAGCCCCCCAGGTGCAGGCACTCTTCACCCCCAGACAGCCCGTCTGTCCGCAGGGACCTGAGGTGTGGCTAGAACCTGCTTTCCCACCGTTTTGTTTTCACCATTCACCCCACTGCTGAGCTCTGGGACAGCACAGGTGAGATTTCATCCATCCTCATTGGTACCCACACACATTTTTGAGCTGTGCTTCATTTGGAAATGTGCTCAGCTCCTGAAACCTGTCCCTGATTTGTTATATTTTCCAAAGCAGTACCTGGCCTCAAGGCTTTGAATATCTTCTTTTTCTTCTTCATCTGTGAAGACTGCTCCAAGCTTTTTCTAATCCATGCAAAGGAGGATGGTACAATTATCTTGAATCTTGGGGTTGGGCCCCTCTATTCATGGGGTGTAATATTAAAATACTAGACTGTACTCCATGTGTGAATGCTGTGACATAGTTGACAAAGTGAGCTCTGTTTTCAAGTCCTATTTCCCTTATTCTTTGGCTAATGCGTCTGGGTTTTCCATTTTGCTTCTTTTTTTTTTTTTTTAGATGGAGTCTCACTTTGTTGCCTGAGCTAGAGTGTCATGGCATCATAGCTCACAGCAACCTCCATCTCCTGGGCTTAAGGGATCCTCCTGCCTCAGCCTCCCGAGTAGCTATGACTACAGGTGCCCACCTACAAACAATTAGGCTATACTGTTTGCACGTGTTAGGTAAAGTCTCCGTTGTGGTTGTGTCCCATCCCCAAGAGGTGTGCCGAATACGCTTCCATTGTGATCATTAAGTGGGAGCTCACCAATTCACCTCTCTCTTTCCCCCCTCCCCATCTTGAGTTACTTCTTCTATTTTTAGTAGAGAAGGGGTCTCAAACTCCTGCACTCAAGGGATCCTCCTGCCTAGGCCTCCCGGAGCGCTGGGATCACAGGCGTGACCCACCACACCTGGCCTTTGCAGCTGGTTTTGACTGTCAGCATACGACTCTGAAATGTGGTTTGTCTCTCATTTCAACTATTGAGATTTGGGTGTTTACTAATTTTGTTTCAGGATTTTTTTTCAGTACCATTAATGTGGTTATACATGCAAAAAATGAATAGAAATATTGGACAGAACGATGGAAATTTAGAAAGGAGGAAAGAACAAGAGGTGAGTAGTTGCTTCTCGTGTCCCCTTACTCACTCCCACTGGGCACACAGACACAAGAAGCCAACAGATGACTCTCAAAACCTGCATCACGCGGACTGAGCATCCCACTCCCCAGAAGGCAGAGAAAAGAGTTTTCCTTTCAGTTTCACCCTCTATTTCTGTCACAGTCGTTATTTATAAAACGTGAACACCTGCTCTTATATGTGTACTGAAATAAAACACACATGAGAAATATTTCATAATGTCGTAAGAGAGCTTTTCTTTAATTATTCAAAGGATTGAGGCTCTGTGCAACCCATTGTTGCGGATTTTTCCACCCAACATCTTGAGTGGTACCAAAGCTGCATTGCTCAGTATGTGAAATAATGTGATTTTTCAGACTCGCACATGCAGTTGAAATGAACTGGGCAAAAGAAGTAGATGGGACATGGAATGAACCCACCTGCTTTTTCTCTTTTCATTAAATTAAAAATTGGAGGCCATCACAGTTGCTCACACCTGTAATCCCAGCACTCTGGGAGGCAGAGGGAGAAGGATCCCTTGAGTTCAGGAATCCGAGACCAGCCTGAGCAAGAGAGAGACCGTGTCTCTACTAAAAATAGAAAAACTACCAGGGCACGGCACCTGTAGTCCCATCTACGCGGGAGGCTGAGGCAGGAGCATCCCTTGAGCCTAGGAGTTTGAGGTTGCTGTGAGCTATGGTGATGCCATGACACTAGCCAGGATGACAGAGACTCTGTCCCCCCTCCCCCCAAAATGGAGTTCTACTACAGTTTTTCCAAGGGTTCCAGCCCCCAGGTATGACATAATATTAAGAGGCACAATTATAGTTGCATGTCATTTGATTTTTCCAAGTCAAATTATACTCTTTTTGTTTCTTCTCCACTTTTTTCTCAGTTTTTCCATTGTCCTGATTACCATTATTAACCCAGAAGTAGCACATTGAGGCTGAGCTCAGTAGCTCACATCTGTAATCCCAACACTCTGGGAGGCTGAGGCAGGAGGATTACTTGAGCTCAGGAGTTCAAGGTTGCTGTGAGCTATGACACCAGGGCACTCTACCCAGGGTGACAAAGTGAGACTCTGTCTCCAAGAGAGAAAAGCACATTGAAAGGTGCTTAGAACAACCATGAGGAAACGCACATGGTGGTGGGTCGTCTAGATGCTCTCAGACCATACTGTGGAGAAGGACCATTGAGCAATGAAATTGGCCAGTGACTGTATCTGTAGAATGACCACACGGAGGGCAGAACCCAAAACACCTCTGAGGAGCTATGAGGAGATTAAGCACATTTTTGCGGAATACCTCTTTTGAATCTGTCAATATCTGATGGAGTCTACAAACAGAAAATAATTATGGGAGGAAACAGCTGAACAAATATCATCACGAACATTGCAGAAATCGGAGCGTAGCTTTTAATGTGTGGGTCAAGGCCTTTTTTGATCTCTGAAGTGCAGCCAGGTCCAACTTCAGAAAAAAATTAATTGGCTTCATCGGGAAAAGTAGAACCTAATGCCCAAAGGAAAAAAAAGGCCAAAAGAAAAAGTGCTCAAAGAAGTAAGAGAGAAATTTGTCAGGATGGAGACTTGCTGCTTCTAACGCTTCTTTTTTCAAGGTATAACCTGAAAATCTGAGGTCGCTGCTGTTTGTTGAACTGCCATGGTTAATTATTTACCTTTCTCACCATTACGTTCAGATTCTTTTCTTATCAAATTGCACTGTCTGAACCCAAAAACAAACAACCTCCCCAGGGCAGTTAGCGATCATGTTAAGCTGGGTTTATGTGACGGTGGCTGGAATTTTTCTATTCTTTTTCTCATGGCCTTTCTGATTTCCACTAACCATTCTGCTAGAGACGGCCAGAGCTAATTTGTGTTGCAATGTTGGTACTTAGGGTTTGGGGTCACTGGGACCTTTTAGTCTTTTATTTATTTATTTATTTATTTTTTATTGAATCATAGCTGTGTACATTAATTCAACCTTGGGGTACAGTGTGGGGGCTTCACATGCAATCTGAGATATTTTATCAACCTGATTGACATACCGTTCATGATATTTAAACCTATTCTTTAGAGCCGTCCTTATTTTTCCAGCTGGAGGCCTGAATCTCCCTTCAGTAGGGTCTTTCTGATTTCCCTAGAGAAAGAAGCCTTTCTTTACTCCCAAGATTTTTGTGCTGTTTGGATTTTTGTTCACGTGCTCTAACATGGACCTACCATGATCATCTAGAACCAGGATGATTTAATCATTAAAAATAATTAGACAGCAAAGCTGATATTTCAGGCTTTTCTCTTCTTTCCTTCAAGACTCCTACAGAAGCAGATGCTCTGGCCAAATGTGGTAGAAGAAGAGCCGGTAGGTGGGCTGGTTTCGGTGCACAGATGCTCCGTTTCTGCAGCAACTCTTGGTCCAAATTCCATGCTCAGATGAAGCAGCTATTCCTGTCCTTGGCTTTGGGTATGGCGTTCTCTCTTCTTAAAGTACATCACCCTGACCTTTTATCTCTACTTTAAAGGTCCTCTGCAGTTGTATCTTTTAATCTGATACCTCAAATCATTTTTATTTGTTTTTGCCAGTTTTGTGTTTTTATGACGCCCCCCGACCCACGCCCTGCCCGCGGCTTCCACAGTGGGTGCAGTCCGGGCGCCGCAGCTTCTGGGGCTTCAGTTCTCCCCCTGCCTGCTGAGCCCGCGCAGGACGCATCCTCTTGGGCCGCAGGTCCAGGGGCTCCTTGCCCTTGAAGAACCTCCTGAGGTTTTCTTTCTGAGTCCGGTTAACAGCGGTGAAAACATGGGAGATGGATTTAAGGACCACTCAGATCTTGGAGAGTTTGGACACCTGTCACTTTGGCGACAAGGAGCTGGGACAACTCCACCCTGAGACCGTCCTTCAGCTTCAGGAACTCCTCCTCCTCCCTGCCACGACCAAGGTCCGGAGCCCAATCTTGCTTGGCCCTCGCTGCACAAGCCACCGCCGCCTGGTGCGAGGGAAAGAGGACGAGGGCCAGGCTGACCTCTGCCCCTCAAATCATTTTTTCAAACAAAGAAGATAAATGGTGGCTCAGGCTGTAGTTCCAGCACTCTGGGAGGCTGAAGCAGGCAGACCCCATAAGCTCAGGAGTTCAAGACCAGCTAGAGCAAGAGCAAGACCCCATCTCTACTAAAAGTAGAAAAGCTAGCGAGGCATCATGGTGGGCAACTGTAGTCCCACCTACTAGGGAGGCTGAGGCAGGAGGATCGCTGGAGCCCAGGAATTTGAGGTTGCTGTAAGCTATGATGCCAGGAGTGGGTGACAGAGTGAGACTGTCTCAAAATAATAATGATGATGATGATCAAAAAAGATGTCAGAAATAGAACAGAAAAGTAATAAAAAACTGAATGGGACTCAAAGAGGTTAAAAGCCAAGATCACACAGAGTTAGTCATTCATTCAGAGAATCTAGCATTCCGTAAAGGCTCGTTAAGTATTTACTATGTCACAAGAATTAGGATGGGTATTGGCTGAAGAATGGTAGCCCAGAGCCCCCATCATCATGGTTCAGTCACAGTCTGTTTTGGTTATTGTAGATTGAATCATGATCAAGACGAGAACACAGCTGTCTCAACTCCCAAAATTCTGCTTTTTCCATCACACTCTGCAATGCTATCAGTGTTTTAAAAAAATGCATCCTGGGTGGTGCCTGTGGTTCAGTGAGTAGGGCACTGGCCCCATATACCGAGGGTGGAGGGTTTGAACCCAACCCCGGTCAAACTGCAACAACAAAAAAATGGCCAGGCATTGGTGAGACTCTGTCTCTAAATAAATAAATAATGCATCCCCTGTTTTTTATAAATAGGACTGGATGAAGGGCTTATCAAGTCATCAAGACCTCAACGTTCTCATCTCTAAATTGCAATTAATAATAGCACCTTAGTGGCTGGGCATTGTGGCTCACACCTGTAATCCCAGTACTCTGGGAGGCTTAGAGGGATGGATTCCTTGATCTCAGGATTTCAAGGCCAGCTTGAGCAAGCTTGAAACCCCATCTCTACTAACAGTAGAAAAATTAGCCAGGAGTAGTGGCAGGTGCCTCTAGTCTCAGCTACTTGGGAGGATGAGGCAGAAGGATCGCTTGAGCCCAAGAGTTTGAGGTTGCTGTGAGCTATGGGCACCCTCCCCATGGTGACAGAGTGAGACTCTGTCTTAAAAAAAAAGCATCTTACTATGACAATGAAGGATCAAATGAAATAATCCCTTCAAAGCCTTAACAGAGTTTCTAGTACATACCAACTGTTCAATAAATGTTAAATACTATTATAACATATCCTCTTCTCTGATTATAAATATCATCAGTTCATTATTGAAGAGAAGAGATTTCAATATACAGGGTGTCCATAAAGTTTGTATGCAATTTAGTATTCGAAATTTATATTAAAGAAGCTATGCTAAAGCTGTGGGAAAGAAGCTGCCTTCAGTAATTGCACTTAGGCCATGAGAGGAGTTTCTCTAAATTAAGATTACTCATCTTACACATAGATACTCCCGTATCTATAATCTTTTCTGGGCAATAAGTAAGATTAAAAATCACCTACTGATGTCTAAATTCCACATGAAGACCCTATCAGATACCATTATATCTCTATAAAAAAGATTGCATTATTTTCTCTTAAATTTTAAGAGTCTACCTTTGCTTAAAATCCTTTGCGTATAAATAACCTTAAATCAATAATTTACCCTGATCAACTATAACAAAATTATCATACAATTATACTTACATGCATCACTTCTATCTATCTTGCTTGTTTAAAAATAAACTCCACATTTTGACTTAGAAGTCAAAGGTCTTAGTTTGTGACAAATGAGGACATAGGAGGGTTTAGTCACCATGGCTCAGTCACAATTTGTGTTGGTTATTGTAGATTAAAGCACCATCTAAGGCTAGCTGATGAAACAGAATTATCTTTTTTCTTAATTTCAGTTTCTTATATCTTAATCTTCGCCTTCATTTTAAGATTAATATAGGGCTAGAGTTTGTTCAGTCATAACGTTTTGCCAATGGTTAAAATGGCTAATTCCAAAGAACAAAGGATAAATTATCCATGGAAAATGATGTCATAATTTTATCTTTCTCCCTCTAGTCTATGAAGGTTTACTTAAAGTTATTTTTGGTTACTGACTGTCTGTGAAACCTTTCTAGTAATAATGTAATATATTCAAAGTTTTCTTGAAAAAAATATATTCTTCATAATGGACTTTGAGAAAATATTAACCCGCTTTCAAAACTTAAGCTGGGAACCCTTTCTAAACAAAATAAAACTCTCTCCTTAATCATTTGTCTGAAGTCAGGTGGAATGCTGAGGTCTACTGTTTTGTGAACCTTATCTTTACTTTGGAAAATCCTTTTCTTCTTTAATAGCAGAAACCTAAAGCAGGTTTGATACTTGTAAGACGCTTTCCTGTCTAGCTGTTACATAGGTGGGGACAGTTTTTGGTATCACAGTTTCCTCTTATGTGGTCTTAAAATGGCTAATTCCAAAGAACAAAGGATAAGCTCCCCATGGAAAATGAAGTCATAATTTTATCTTTAGCCCTCCTATCTGACTATGAACACGGTGCATATCATGTCCAAGTAATATGAACAGGTCTGCTTGGCACAGTTACAGTACAGGGTTGGTAAATGACTGTCAGCTTATCCACCGCATTCTTTTCATGGGGAGGTCACTGGCCCCTTTGTTCCTGAAAGTTCAACAAAGCTTAAACACTCCGGAAACCAGCAATTCAGATTAATTAAATGGCATCATGTACACAGCTCCTGGGATTATCACCTTGTAATACTGTAGCTGCTATGCGTAATTAAATCCTTTCAAATGTAAGAAATTAAGCAATTAGTGTTGCTAAACCATATAATTAATATAGGCCTTAAACACATTTTTAAAATAGGATGGGTTGAAAAAGAAATAATCTATTGCTCTATGGGAAATATAAGAGAATTATCAGTTTCTGAAATTGTTACTATGGAATATCATCCTAACATTTTTCCCCATGTAAATTCGGAATTGTAGCATCTAATTCATGGACTTTTGCAAAAACGTATACGGGACCTTGAATTCAATTAATAGGTTATTTAATGTTTGAATTCGAATTAATATTTCATTAATTCTCAACTAATCTTTTTCTTAAAATTTCAGGTTAATGTGAGGGTACAAACAATGATGTTACAGTATTTGCATTTGTTGGGTAAAAACACACTTATAGTTGAGTAATTCTCAACTGATCTTTATTGCAATAAATAAGAAACTAAAATGTAGCAAAATGCTGCACTATAATTACAATGGAAATATTTAGCCTCAAATTTTGGATTCAGAAGGCATTTGAGATTCTTGTCTCACAAAAATAGTTTCTGTCCCTCTCTGGACCGACAGTTCCAGGAGTGTCAGTCTGGAGAGAGTAACCAGTTCCTAGCCCATAGCATATGCTTGAAAAATAGTTCTAGAAGGAATCAGCAGATAGCAGGAACATAAATTATGATGGTTTAAATGTCAATTAATAGATGTTCAAATGTAAAAACTCATAGTTAAACAGCCCTACCTATATGTGCTCCACAAGTTAGCACAAAGTATATAATACAGGGTGGTCATAACTTTAACTATTTTAAATTGCACATGAACTTTATGGCCACCCTATATATATAATTATGACACTTTAATTTAGATAATGTGTCATATAGTTGATGATGTATTTCTAGCATGTGTACATTTTTATCTTGTGCTTATGAACACAATAGGCTCCCTTTTGAAAAGTTTAGATTCACAGAGGAAAGAAAAAATATATCCATGTATTGTTCTTAAATTAGGTGGAATGCAATCCATGCTAAGTTTATACTCTTCACCAGCTATGTGGACAAGCTACTATATATATATATATATATTTTTTTTTTTTTTTTTTTCAGAAAGAGCCTCAAGCTATCACCTGGATAGAATGCTGTGGCATCACAGCTCAAAGCAATCTCCAATTCCTGGGCTCAGGTGAGTCTCTTGCCTCAGCCTCCCAAGTAGCTGGGACTACAGGTGCCCGCCACAACGCCTGACCATTTTTTGGTTGCAGCCGCCATTATTGTTTGGTGGGCCCGGGCTGGATTTGAACCCGCCAGCTCAGGTGTCCATGGCTGGTGCCTTAGCCCGTTGAGCCACAGGCGCTGAGCCAACAAGCTACTATATTTTAAAATGAGAACTATTCTTCATGTTCCCAAAAGAGTGAATATAAGTATTTCTGTTTAAAATAATGTTTCAATTTTGAGCCTTCTGAATGTTAACATCCCCAAGTGATTTTTCATTAATACAGTAGAACTCTTAAAAGTTGACCACCCAGGGGATAGGACTGTAAGAAACTGGTCAACCCACAGACCTCCATAAGGAACCAGGCCTGCTGTGCTGATATGCACATGTGGTGCATGTCTGGTCTGTAAAGATTAGGTCAACTTAAGGAGGTGTTCAGTGTAGGGAGGTGGTCAGCCAAGCAGGTTCTACTGTAGTACAGAGTATAGGAATACATTTTGTTTGATTTGTGCATAATAATCACTTTTTTATCCCCTACACTATTATTTTTCAAAGCATAGTCCCAAAGTGAAAATGTTTTTAAGTCATAAAATATATCTAACATGCAAAATTAGAAAATAATCAAAAATTATTGTCAATCATTTTATGAAAAACACGGAGTGAAATGAAAAATACAATTGAATATAAGAAATCTTGCTTAATGACAGGAAAATAAAAGAACGTTTCAAGTCTAACAGTGTTCAAAATTTTATCATCCCATAGAAAAACCCAGGTGGTGTGCCTCCAGAGCCTGACACTAGTGCAACTATAATGTGGGTGGGGGTCACCCGAGAATTAAGCACTTCTTATCCACATTATTTATAGAAAAATGCTATTTTGAATTTTATTTATTTATTTGTTTGTTTATTTAGACAGAATCTCACTCTGTCACCCTGGGTAGAGTGCCATGGCATCAGCTCACAGCAACCTCAAATTCCTGAGTTTGAGCAATTCTCTAGCCTCAGACCCCTGAGTACCTGGAACCACAGGCCCCAACACCTGTTTTTTCTAGTTTTAGTAGAGATGGGGTCTCCTCCTGAGCTCAAGCAATCCACCTGCCTCAACCTCCCAGAGTGCTAGGATTACAGATGTGAGCCAGCTATTATTTTGGATTCTAATGCCTAAAAATACATATATGAAGAAATTATATGAGTTGTCACAGTTTAACCAAAAATGCATTATTTGGGTGGGTGTGGTGGCTCATGCCTGCAATCCCAGCACTCTGGGAGGTCGAGGTGGGTGAATTGCCTGAGCTCATGAGTTCCAGACCAGCCTGAGCTAGAGTGAGACCCCATCTCTACAAATAAGTCAGGCGTTGTGGCGGGCGCCTGTAGTCCCAGCTACTCAGGAGGCTGAGGCAAGAGAATAGCATAAGCCCAAGCGTTAGAGGTTGCTGTGAGCTATGACGCCAGGGTACTCTACTAGGGTGACAAAGTGAGACTGTCTCAAAAAAAAAATTTTTTTTTTTCTAAAAACTGACTCTGTGACCTAAGGACAGTCACTGAGGACAGTCACTGAGGATCTCTTGATCCCAGGGACCTCAGCTCACAAAGATGTCCAAGCTCCTTCTGTTTCTAAAGTCGTGTACCATTTATGGTCACTCGGCACTTGGTATAACAACTACTTACCGCCTTTTCCTAATGAATATTCAGTTATAAGTCTGTCTCGTGCATAAGATGTTGCCTTTGCTTGGTGACAGTGAGTCATGGTAGTCAATCAGCATTGACCTGGTGAGGAGTTCCAATCTTTCCATGCCCAACAAACAAAAATTACCTAACTCTCTGGTAAGCTTGCTTGTATCAAATGTGCTCCAGAAAATTGTCAAATTTACATGAGTTTTTGAATGTTACACTAAGCAGAGTCTTCAACTATTGGTTCCTAGAGAAACACAGGCCCAAACACAGATAGGAGGGAAAAGCGCAGCCTGGAAGTCTCAATGCCTCTTACTTTCAGGCCAGCCCCACAGCTGTGCCCTGAGTCTGAACTTAAAACATGATTTTGATTGTTGTTTTTTAGGCTCTAGTGTTTTTCACATTTTAGGAACAGGGATACTATTCTTCAAAAGGCTTATATTTCTTTCTTTTTTTTGAGACAGAGTCTCACTTTATTGCCCTCAGTAGAGCGCAGTGGCATCACAGCTCACAGCAACCTCCAACTCTTGGGCTTAGGCGATTCTCTTCCTTCAGCCTCCAGAGTAGCTGGGACTATAGGCGCCCACCACAATGCCCGGCTATATTTTGTTGCAGTTTGGCCGGGGCTGGGCTCGAACCCGCCAACTTCAATATATGGGGCCAGCGCCCTACCCACTGAGCCACAGGCACCACCCAAAAGGCTTATATTTCATAGCCGTTTTTCTTCTACATTTCAAAAATCTCAGATGAAAAGTTAAGCATAAGAAAAGTTCTCACATGATGCTTAATCAAATGCAACTAGGTTGGAAGAAGATATATGCTTATTGCTTTGCAGAAGTGGCCTTCATTCTAATTGGCTAGGCTGAGATTATTCTTATTTAGTTATGAACATTGCTAACATTCTTGCCATCAGAACTTTCCATACAAATATAACTCTTTGAGACACGTTGACATACTTCTTTTGAAAACCCTATAAATCTCTATGTAGATATTAGCATAAAAGTCTTAAACTCATAAATATGGATAGTATCTGAAGACAAAAATGATTTAAATTCCTCTAAGACAACACAGGCAATTCCTGAAAGGTCTGCCTTTCTTAATTAAAAAAAAAAAATTGCTTTGAGAAAAAAGAAAAGATCCTCGATGCTTTTGTAATGCTGCTTAGGCAAGTCACCTCCTGCTTCTATTTGAAGTTGCGTTTGGTTTTGTTTTTGTTTAATTTGTCTCTGACAACCCTCCATTTATTCAAGTTTAGAAATCTGTATCCCTAGGGAAATTCTTCAGCTTCCGTGATAGTGCTTCCCATTTGACACTAATTCCTATAGGTGATGCTTTCCTAAGGTTTGTGTTGCTTATAATTTAGAAAACAGGGGTGGTCGGATCAGGGTTGTGTCACTTTGCATTTGTTTTCCTCTCCTCCTGCCTCACTTTCAGTTCTCCGTCAGACTTGCATTCAGGGATTGCACACAGCCTCTCCTACAAAGCCTTAGCCTTTGGCTCTCTGCTAGGGGGAAGGTGATCGAGCCCTAATAATAGTCACAATGCAGGTTTCACTGTCCCCTCCCCAACAGACAACCTCCTATCTCTGATAGCTGGTAAGAGCGTCAGAGTGGCAGGCGGTATCCCACATGTTCACAAACACGTCTATATGCTCAATACCAGCCAATATCACACCATCATGACAGTGTTTATTTGTCCCTCTGGCAGGCGCCACTGTCTTCCATGGGGCATCAACCAAGCATCGTTTTCTCAGCCTGCCTTTGAGGCACTGAATCGAGGTCCCAAGGCCACACGGTGTTATTCTGCAAGGAGACAACATTCTTCCTTCTCTTCTTGCTCAGTCTGCATTTAGAGAGACCCAGAAACAATGGGACTCATGCTTCACTGCAGAAAAACTAACGGAAACATTCTCAGAAGGGAAGGAACTAAGTCAGGTGACAAATTCAAGTGACAATTTTGGCCACCGGCTGGAAGCAGAGAAAGAGGCGTAGGGAAGATGAGGAAGATTCTAAGACTTTCCAAACGAGTCATTTGACCAGGACTGAAGCAGATCTGGGGAAACTGTGGTCTGATCCCTCAGGCCACCTACTGGGCACTCCTAGTGGCATGCCCTTAAGCCACTTCTGAAGACCAGGGGTCTGGCTGGTGGGGAGGGCCCTGGGGTCTTTTACCGTGCCTCTGCAGTCACCAGCTGCCAACCACTGAACACTCCTGGGGAGTGTTTTCCCTCCTAGTTTGTTTACAGCGCCTAAGGAGTTGCTTTTTGATGGGATTGTCTTCCAAATCCTGTTCCAGAAAGAGAGAGCACATAAAACTCTAAAACATAAATGAAAGACACAGTGTCATAAAATGAAGGCAGTCTGAACAAACTGCTTTGCGGCTAGGTGAGACAGAGCAAGAAATTTGAAGCTACTGACTAGCAACATTAAAGGTTGGTCTGATGAAAGGAGAGCCCTCGGAGGAACAGTCATAAACTCTAGGACTATAGGCACTCGCCACACCCCTGTCTAGTTTTTCTGTTCTCAGTAGAAATGGGGTCTCTCTTTGCTCAGGCTGGTCTCCAACTCCTGAGAGACCACCAGAAGAGCAAGCGTGAGTCCTACCTAGGGAGGACATGCCAGGAGGGCAGAAAAACAGCCTGAGCAGTGTCACACCAGGGCCTGTCCTGAGGTGTCAACACAAGCCACGGTGGGAGAGGCGGAAGGGGGACAGGTGCAGGTCACCAGCAGCTAAGAGTGACAGGGAGGGTCCATGCTGCTTAGCTTATGGGTTGAGTCAGGGTATTTTATGGATGAACAGGCCTCTGTTCATTTTAAACATATTGTTTAGGTGAGCAAATAAAAGCCAAATCTTCCTATATTAGAAAAATGATCTGATTATTATTATTTTTTTTTTGAGACAGAGCCTCAAGCTGTCACCGTGGGTAGAGTGCTGTGGCATCACAGCTCACGGCAACCTCCAGCTCCTGGGCTCAAGCGATTCTCCTGCCTCTGCCTCCTAAGTAGCTGGGACTACAGGCACCTGCCACAATCAGGGCTATTTTTTGGTTGCAGCCATCATTGTTGTTTGGTAGGCCTGGGCTGGATTCAAACTCGCCAGCTCTGGTGTATGTGGCTGGCACCTTAGCCGCTTGAGCCATAGGTACTCAGCCATTTTGTTTTTCTTGAGACAGAGTCTCACTTTGCCACCCAGCCTAGAGTGCTGTATCATCACAGCTCATGGTATCCTCAAATTCCCGGGCTCAAGCCATCTCCTGCCTCAGCCTCCTACAGTAACTGCGATTATAGGCCTGAGCCACCAGGCCAGGCCACATGCAAGATTTGTATATTGACAACTACATATTGTTAGTTATGACTATAGATTATTAATGAAACTAAAAAAGACCTAATGGATAGACACATATATCACGTTTACGATGAAAAAATTTCATTCAGATGTCAGTTCTCCCCAAATAGATCTTTAGATTCAATGCAATAAATCCCAATTAAAATTTCATTTCAGTCAAAATCCCAGCAACCTATTATTAGAAGTTGACAAGCTTATTCGAAATTTATATGGCAATTCAAGGAAGTAGAATAGCCCAAGCAATTTTGGAAAAAGAACAAAGCTGGGGGAATTACACTGCCTGATTTCATGGCTCACTATAAAACTATAATGAGTCCACCCGAGGCTGGGCGTCCAAGGGCATCTGAGACCGCACATTTTTTTCTTGAAGTAAGGAAGAGGACAGAGACCCGAAATATCTTAGTCCTTCAACAAAAGTGCCAAGGCAATCCAACGGAGAAAGGAGTCTGGTTAAACCGATGACTCTGGACCTGTATGTGTAAAAGTGGACATTGGTAAAAACACCAGACCATACGCAAAAGGATTAGCCTGAAATTCCTCATAGAGCTAAGGGTAAAACTTAAAACAGTAAAGCTAACAACCAAAGACACACAGCCCAATGCCAAAACGGGCAAAGACGTGAAGAGACATTTATTCCCTGGGCAGCGCCTATGGCTCAAAGGAGTAGGGTGCTGGCCCATATAATGGAGGTGGCAGTTTCAAACCCGACCCCAGCCAAAAACTGAAAAAAAAAAAAAAGACATTTATCCCAAAGGAAGAGAACAATCAATGTTGTCTACTGAATGTTATCAGTATTAGAGAAACACTAAAAAAAAACCACACTGGGATTGAGAGACCATGAGGCACAGAGCCTGGGCAGCTCCACCTTAAACGATGGCAGCAATTTTGGATACCATAGGCCAGATCAGTTCCCGGATAAGCTATAAAAATCACAGGTGGCCAACTCCCCGGACCAAAGCCCATTGGCTTACAGGAGTCCTAATAAGGTTTAGAAACAGGGCCCGGCCAATCAGGGGCCGCCCCATTGTTCCCGTACCCTAACCTCATAAACAACTGACCCGCCCTATCATCGGGGCTCTTTCAGCGACCTGCTGCATCAGGCAACCAAGAGCCTGAGAGTTTGAATAATAAAAATTCTTTTGTTCTTGCATTGGATTCGGCTCCCTGGGGTCTGTGGGGACCCTGTACTCTGGGCACAAATGGATGACTGTAATAAAAAATAACGGAAAAAATCACTCAGGCACAGTGGCTCACACCTGTGTTCCCAGCACTCTGGGAGGCTGAGGGGGGAAGAAGAACCCTTACACTCAGGATCTCCAGACCAGCCTGAGCAAGATCAAGACTCCGTCTCTACTAAAAATAGAAAAACTAGCTTGGCATAGTGGTGGGCACCTGTCCTCAGTCCCAGTTACTCGGGAGGCCGAGATAGGAGGATCACTTGAGTCCAGGAGTTTGAGGTTGCTGTGAGCTATGACATCGCGGCACTCTACCTGGGGAGATGACTGAGAGAGACTCTGCCTCACAAAAGAAAGAAAGAAAGTAACTAACGAGTGTTGATAAGATGTGAGGAATTGTGAACACTCACTCCAGTATTGCTGATGGGATGGAAAATGATATAGTTGCTTTGGAAAACATTTTGGTGATTCTACAATAAATTACACACAGTATATTTGTACAAACCTGACTTTTGAAAACAGCTGAGAAGGCTCGGCGCCTGTGGCTCAGCGGGCTAAGGCGCCAGCCATGTAAATCTGAGCTGGCGGGTTCGAATCCAGCCTGGGCCCACCAACCAACAATGACAACTGCAACCAAACAAAAATAGCCAGGCGTTGTGGCGGGTGCCTGTAGTCCCAGCCACTTGGGAGGCAGAGGCAAGAGACTCGCTTGAGCCCAGGAATTGGAGGTTGCTGTGAGCTGTGATGCCACAGCACTCTACCCAGGCGACAGCTTGAGGCTCTGTCTCAAAAATAAAAATAAAAATAAAACAGCTGAGAATATCAGTCAGGTTAAGGCAGATGAGAAGGGTACTGCCCAGAGCCATGTTCCAAGCAAAGCCTGTGGGCAGGTAGACAGCGGCTTACATTTATTCAACGAGGTGGAAAGCAAGGCTGAGAATAGGATGAGTGGGCATCCCCTGAGAACGCCACTAGTCAAGGTAACTGCTGTTTCCGCCTCTCTAGGCTGCTAATTTGAGCCCAGGGAAATTTGGGCAGGGGAGGAAAAAGGGAAAAGTTGGAGTCTTGAGTCAGAATCTCCCAGGGCATTTGTGTTTGAAAATTTTTATTTACAATATTTAATTGGGAGAAAAAGCCTGAAAAGAGGCAAATTAAAGACTGACAAAACGTTTGTTTTATGACTCTGTTCAGCATTTTTTGGTATGGCAGATGGAGAAATAGAGAGAGATTTCTTTTTGGGAGGGCAGATTTTGGCGGGGCTGGGTTTGAACCTGCCTCTGGCATATGGGGCCGACGCCCTACTCCTTTGAGACACAGGCGTGGCCCGATTTTTTTTTTTAAACAATAAAAGGGAGCAGCTGGGCATAATGGCTCAGGTCTGTATTTCCAGCACTTCGGGAGGTGGAGGCTGGTGAATAGCCTGAGCTCAGGAGTTTGAGACCAGTCTGAGCAATATGGAGACCCCCATCTCTACTAAAAAATAAAAATAAAATGGGATAATATAATTAGAGAAATTCTGTTCCATAAACTTACACTTGTGTTTCATAATAAATCCATGATTGGTATTATTTCCATTATTTTTACCACTTTTCTGTGTGAGCCTTAACTAACAGAAAACACCTTGTTCTAAGATAAGAAATAAAAATCTCATTTTGTGATTTCTACTTCGTGAGTGATGGGTGAGGTAAGGCACTTGCTTTAGAGTCAGAAAAAAAATGATCTGAATTGGTTTCCCTTTGCAAACACCTTCAGTATCTTTTGGACTGATGCGCCAAATTCTCACTCAGCCCAGTGTCAAGGTGACTGCTGAGTGCCAAAATGCTGGGACCAGAAAATTCAGCTGAACACATGCGTCATGGTGAACAATTATAGCTCAGAATCTGTCCTCACAGGATCTGGGGTCCCTGTGATTGTGTCACCCAGACACATCTCTCTCTTCCTTCTGACTGCCGCAAACCAAGCCAGATCTCACAGGAAGAGCAAGTGACATATGGCATGTGTGAAATTCCCCTCCACCCAGCTGCCCTTCCCAGAGCTGCTGTAGATGGCAGTGCCGATTATAGTAACCTTGACTCTGCAAGGAGCACGCCAATTTAAACCCTGCAGACTCCTTAGCAACAAGTTATTCAGAGCACCAAGCTGTACCCAAGGGCTGCTGTGGAATGAAAAGTTATCTGGAAGTACAGCGCTCACACCTAAGAAGATCTGTTCCTCAGGCAGAAACTGCTTAATAGACAATGAGGAAGATTTTTCCCACCATTGTTTTGTTTTTCAGACAGAATCTCACTTTGGCACACTCAGCAGAGTGTCTTGACATCATCTTAGTTCACAGCAACCTCACACTCTTGGGCTCAAAAGATCCTCCTGCCTCAGCCTCCCCAGTAGCTGGGACTACAGGCGCCTGCCACCACACCCAGCTAGTTTTTCTATTTTTAGTAGAGACAGAGTCTCACTCTGCTCAAGCTGGTCTCCAACTCCTGAGCTTAAGCAATCCTCCCATCTGGGCCTCCCAGAGTGCTGGAACTACAAGATTGAGCCACTGCCCACAGCCAATTCTTCTAGTTGCAATCTTTGGTGACTCATAAGACGGAAGCCCAGTGCGCCACGCTGTTGTGGGACCAGGCCTGGGGCTCTATCGCTCAGATGGAAAATTAGCAACCCCTTATTTCTATTCCAATGAAGGTGTAAATATCGCAGGCCTTATTCCATCTGGCCCCCTTCATAGGAGCCTGAGAGATGACAGGCAGGAACGCTGATGCCAAACCGCTGAATTTCTGTTGAGACTAAGAAAGAAATAAAGGGCAGATCCAGGTTGCCAGCGAACAGGAGACAAGCACATGGCTGTGAAAATGACAAGAACAACTAGGTTAGAGAAAGGCATTTGCTTGAAATGGCAGCAGGGCCATCGCTTTTGACCCCTCTCTGACAACTGTCACCAGTGCATAAACCTTCAGCTCCTCAGGGGCCTGCAGATGCTCATTGAGACTTGGTCCCTGGGGTCTTAGGGAAGGCAGCTCTTTCGTGACTTAAACATGGGGCAGAGACAACCCTGATCGAAGATGGTTGGTTATTAAGTCCTTCCTTCTCATCCGGCCTACCAGGCGTGAGTCACCACTTCCTCCGAAAATGCAGAGGAATGCTAAGGAGGCATTCGTGTGGGACGCACCAGGGGCAGTGTGTGCGCTGGAAAAATGCATGACTCCCAAATCCCCACACGCCGGGGCTTCTCAGGGTGATCTTGAGAGATGCCAAAATATGACAGGAAGTCTGAGATTCCACTGGCTTAGCCCATATGCTGAGTGTCTAACAGCTTCACAGAAAAAGTTATTAAAAGAAAGTGTAGCCAGCAATGATCTTCCGGAACAAGCCAGGCCTATGTCGCCTGTGGGTCCCTGTTGCACACGTGAAGTTTGTCTCTAGTCTTACTCAGGACAACATTTTAAAAAACATGAAATAGGGCGGTGCCTGTGGCTCAAAGGAGTAGGGCACTGGCCCCATATGCCAGAGGTGGCAGGTTCAAACCCAGCCCTGGCCAAAAACTGCAAATAAATAAATAAAATAAAATAAAAAACAGGAAATAAAAAGTGAGAAGGATCATAAAGATGCCACCAGGACAACCTGGAAATCTTTATGTACTTGTAACAACCCCTTGCTTATTTCCATCTCTTAGAAAGGACCAGTAAATCTACCTTTCCTTTGTAAAGGACGAGTAAATCTACCTTTCCTTTGTAACAACGTTGTTATATTTCCTGAAAGGTTATGGGCTTTCTGACAACAGCTGTATTAGAGACAAAGTATAAAAGATAAGATATTCATTTTCTTTTTTCTTTTCTTTTCTTTTTTTTTTTTGGAGACAGAGCCTCAAGCTGTCACCCTGGATAGAGTGCTGTGGCATCACAGCTCACAGCAACCTCCAATTCCTGGGCTCAAGCAAGTCTCTTGTCTCCGCCACAACACCCGGCCATTTTTTTTTATTGCAACCGTCATTCTTGTTTGGCGGGCCCGGGCTGGATTCGAACCTGCCAGCTCAGGTGTACGTGGCTGGCGCCTTAGCCCATTGCGCCACAGGCACCAAGCCAAGATATTCATTTTCTTCTCTTTTCTTTCTTTCTTTCTTTTTTTTTTTTTTTTTGAGACAGAGTCTCACTCAGTCACCCTGAGGTTGAGAGCCATGGCTTCACAGATCACAGCAACCTGAAACTCCTAGGCTCAAACTATCCTCCCAAGTAGCTGGGACTACAGGCACTGGCCACCACACCTGGCTGGGTTTTCTATTTTTAGTAGAGATGGGGTCTCACTCTTGCTTAGGCTGGTCTCCAACTCCTGAGCTCAACCAATCCACCCGCCTCGGCCTCCCCGAGTGCTGGGATTATAGGTGTAAGCCACTGTGCTTAGCCAGTAGAATGAATTTTAAAAATGAAAAATGGATCTCCACATTTGAGTTGCATTTCAGATTGAACTTGGGGGCCTAACCTCTGTGGCACTTGGCTCCGCTCACAGCTCTTTCTGATACTCCATGGAGTGAGCATCTCTAGGACACCCCAGACCCCAAGTACAGAGCAGACTCAAACCCCGGGTATCTGGGCAGAGGCGGAAGCAGCCTCATGTTAACACATGTTTTTGTAATTTCTTGTTTTGTTTACTTGCATTAATATAAAAACAAGACTTCAAATTATTTACCACTAGGAGCACCCCACTCTAGGAAGCCATCCATATCTTACGCAAGCTCTTGGTTTTGCTGCCCACCCTCCTCTTGCACCTGTCACACAACATAGGCCCTTAGGGCACTGTGGGTGTCACCACACTCTAAATAAAAGTGATGGGAGAGGTGAGTGGAAATAAACTCCCAGATCTGCACACTGAATGAGCGGTGTGTACACACATCTCCTCCGTGCTAGTGTCTACGTGGCAACCCTGAGCCTGTCTTCTAAATGATTTTTTCGGCTTAAAGAACAGGAGGAAGGAAATGGTGCTTAACATATGCTTGGAGTTTTGGGTAAATAATCATCAACCATCACAACCACCCACGGAGTCAGTTACCTATCATAAGGCTAATTTCAGGGATGAAGAAATCAAAGCTAAAAGAAATAGAATCACTTCTCTGAAGTTTTCTAGGACAAAGGACGTATCCCTTTCCAAACACGTAACATAATATGAGAAAACATGTTGGTATTCTTTGAGGCACGAGATCAGTTTCTTTTAGTTCATGCATAGAATTCCTGTCACTTCCCAAATGCATGAGTGGGGTAAGCTGGGGATAGCTCTTCAAATGGTGACAGACTAAGGCAACTGGAAAACTCTTTCTTCCTTATAGTCCTGAAAAAAGAGAACATAGGAAGGACATATTCATGATGTATATCTCCTGCCCACTTTTAGGGAGAAATATTTATAAATTTTTTTTTTTGAGACAGGCTAACTCTGTTATGCTGAGCTCACAGCAACCTCAACCTCCTGGGCTCAAGCAATCCTCCTCCCTCAGCCTCTAACGTGGCTGGGACTACAGGTGCCCACCATAGCATCTGGCTAACTTTTCTTTTTTAGTAGAGACAGGGTCTCCAATTCTTGAGCTCAAGGGATCCTCCCAAACTCCAGAGTGATAGGATTGTAGACGTGAACCACCGCCCTCGGCCTACACTTATTTTTTAATGTGAGGTTTCAGTCTCAGAATTTCTTTCTCTAGTCTGTATTTGTAACAGTTCTCAAACACTTTCCTACGTACATGCCTATGGTATAATATAAGGAAAAAAATCAAATATCATGCCTCGGACTAGGAGTAGGAACATGGAGAATGTTCCAGAAAATTTTCTTTTGGATGGAGCCAGCATCTAGGAATTCTGAACAACATCTGGGAAAGAAATGAAGGGAAAATCATTTTTGTATTTTCTAAGATGAAGGCAAAACTGTGGAGTCTTTTTTGGGTTTGGGCCCAGGACTTTTGGTAAGCCTTTCAAGTAAGTACCAAACAGATAAAAAGGGAGATAGAGATATGTTGCGCAGATGTTACTCTTGGGTTATTTTTAGGACTCAACCTCCTCCCGACGTAACAGTTCAGGAATAGTCTCTGAAACGAAATACTCAAAGCGTGAATCACCCATTACAGCGTCTAAGCAGGTTATTCTGCTGAAGAGTGTGACAAATGTTTCTTTAAGTATGAACAATCCAGTGTTATGGGAGGAAAGAGAAAACTGAGTTGATTTTCAGAGGTGACCAGGATTCTAGGCAGAGACAGAGTCACAGGGAGTATGAAAAAAGATCAAGGGTAATAATTTTTCATTTTTAAGCTTAGTGATAACATGCAATGGCTTCATTTGAATTGAAATGAAGGTCACCGAGGAACACAGATTGAATTTTCTTCACCTTGTGTTTTTTTTCTTTTGAGACAGAGCCTCAAGCTGTCACCCTGGATAGAGTACTGTGGCATCACAGCTCACAGCAACTTCAAACTCTCGGGCTCTAGCGAGTCTCCTGCCTCCACCTCCCAAGTAGCTGGGACTACAGGCGCCCACCACAGTGCCCAGCTGGTTTTTGGTTGCAGCCATCATTGTTGTTTGGCGGGCCCAGGCTGGATTTGAACCTGCCAGCTCAGGTGTATGTGGCTGGCGCCTTAGCTGCTTGAGCCACAGGCGCCGAGCCACTTTGTCTTCTTTTCTGAGAGGGAAGGAGGCTGTCCTCCTCTAAGGGAACATCAGCAGACGGCAGAGCAACACGTTCTTACTGCCAGCTGAGCCCCGGCTCAGGGCTCACACCTGCCTGAAGCCAGGCATAGCCACTTTTGCTGCTGTAATTTACCTCTGGGATACAGTTACATCTCTTGGGTAAAGCATGGTAATTGCACTCCCAAAGCAATTTTCTCTCTCTCTCTATTTATTTATTTTTTTAAGACTGTCACCCTGGGTAGAGTGCTGTGGCCTCATAGCTCACAGCAACCTCAAACTCCTAGGTCAAGTGATCCTCCTGCCTTTTTAAGACTGTCACCCTGGGCAGAGTGCTGTGGCCTCATAGCTCACAGCAACCTCAGACTCCTAGGTCAAGTGATCCTCCTGTCTCTGCCTGCCGAGTAGCTGGGACTATAGGCGCTCGCCACCACATCCGGCTAATTTTCCTATTTGTAGCAGAGATGGATTCTTTCTCTTGCTCAGGCTGGTCTTGAACTCCTGAGCTTAAGGGATCCACCTGCCTTGGCCTCCCAGAGTTCTGGGATTACAGGCGTGAGCCACTGTGCCCTGCCTTCAAAGTGATTCTCTTGACAGGGAAGATGGCCACCTAGAGATCCCTGCGGAGGCCAGAGAAAGCCCTCACAGCAAGAGGAAGGAAAAAGCCCGAAGAGAAGCAGAAATGAAAGAGAGAGAAATAGAGAGAAACTTCTTTGAGAACGAATTAGCTTCAGTATCACAAGATCCTCCATAACATTAAATGTTTCCCCCTAGAATGATTGAGTTTCTAAGATGTAAAATTAAAGCATTTTATACATACCCATTTATGTGCAAACATCATAAAAATAATCTTGTCATATATTTATATATGAATTTAAATGATGACATAAGAAAGACCACACACGAATGGTTTATTTGCCTCTTTAATAATCATCAGAGATAATTAGATTCTACAAGAATTATTTGCTTTGTTTCATCTAGGGAATAGTTTTTTCCTTGCAAAACATTCTTACCTTCTCTCTCCAGGACTTCAGGAGCTATTGACATTTTTACCTTAATGATCACAGCCTTTTCTCTCTGAAGGCCTAGGGATTAGGAAGAGTCTTTTTGGTGCAAGCACATCGTAATACACCTTCAGCTACACAATTCAGGTGCACGATTTAAATAAAGCTTTTGCTCAAATACATACGTGGACGTGCAAATTCATCTCGAGGGGGGCAGTTTCTCTGTTGTAGCAATGTTTATGAAGCTCACCTCCACAGCACAAAACTATATCAGCACAGAAACCATTAGATTTTATGAACCACTTGAAATCTCTGGAGGGAAATGTCATTTCATTAAGAGGCTTCTTGGCTGCTAATCAAGGGCTTTTCATCTCTTTAAGCACATTGATCTGGTAACACAAGCCATTCGGGAAGCATTTTCTAAAAGCACACGGAGAGACGTCTCTTTTTCTTCAGTCAACACTGAAGAATCACCAGGAATTATAGCACAATAAAAGCCTAGCGTGGGTAAAACTGGGACAGGTTTTACTGCTCATCAAAGTGCCCCTTAACCACCCCTCTACCTGTGATGTTTGCGGCCATAATTTATCTCAAGGATCCTAGTTGGCATCAAAATGTCCCTCGGAGTAAACCTGGTAGACCGTTAGGTAGACCTTCAGCAGATGACCTTGATTTGGGGGTGTGGAGGGAATCATAATGTTTTTAATGAATTCCAAGATGGCCTTCTGATTCTTTTCTTTTTTTTAAGAGAGAGAGTCTCACTTTATCACCCTCGGTAGAGTACTGTGACATCACAGCTCACAGCAACCTCCAACTCCTGGGCTTAGGTGACTCTCTTGCTTCAACCTCCCGAGTAGCCAGGACTACAGGAGCCCGCCACAACGCCTGGCTTTTTTTGTTGTTGTTGCAGTTTGGCCAGGGCTGGGTTTGAACCCATTACCCTCGGTATATGGGGCTGGCGCCCTACTGCACTGAGCCATAGGCGCCACCCTGCCTTTGTGATTCTTACCACGTAGCATTCAACCAATTATACGTCGAATTATAAACCTACATTTTATTTTAAAAAAAATGTTTTTTTGAGACAGAGTCTCACTCTGTTGCCCAAGCTAGCATGTCATGGCCTCAGCTTCACTCACAGCAACCTCAAACTCCTGGGCCCGAGCTATCCTCCTGCCCCAGCAGGAGCAGCTGGAACTACAGGTGCCCACCACCATGCCCAGCTAGTTTTTCTATTTTTAGTAGAGACAGAGTCTCACTCTTGCTCAGGCTTAGTCTCGGACTCCTGAGCGCAAGCAATTCACCTGCCACAGCCTCCCAGAGCGCTGGTATTACAGTTGAAGGTTATCGCACCTGGCCCATAGTAGCTTCCTTAAAGGGAAAACTCCAAGAACACCACCTGCCTACCATCCAGAACTGCGGCAAATCATCAGTAAGATTGTAAATGAAAACACCTAGGTCACTGCCATGTGGAAGACACACACTCGCATCCAATGGAAGCCACTTCTTCCTTCCTCTCCTGCTTGCCGCAGTCACTCCGCGATCTGCTCTGCAGCCAGAGCTTTATGAGTCTCCAGTTTTCACTAGCATTGAGGTCCCTCCAGTTGCTTTTCTTTTTTGCATCACAGGTGAAAATGATTGTTTTTCTTTACTACTGTGGTTTGAATGTGTTCCCTAAATTTCATGTGTTAGAGACATAATTCCTCAAATGTATATGTTGATGGTATTTAGAGGTGGGGCTCCTAGAAGGTGATTAGGGTTAGGTAAGGTCATCATGGTGGGGCCCCGATGGGACTAGTGGCTTTTAAAGAAGCAGAAGAGGGACTTGATCTGTTGCACTCTTGCCTTCCTACCGGGTGGTGCCCTTCACCACTCTCTGCTGCAGCAAGAAGGCCCCCACCCGATACAGCCCCCCACCCTCACACTGCCCAGCCCCTAGAACCATAACTTAAAAAAAACTCAATTCTTTTTTTTTTTTTTTTTCAGAGTTTCACTCTGTCACCCTGGATAAAGTGCTGTGGCATCATCACAGCTTACAGCAACCTCAAACTCCTGGGATCAAGTGGTCCTCCTCCCTCAGCCTTCCGAGTAGCTGGGAACTACAGGTACCCGCCACAATGCCCAGCTAGTTTTCCTATTTTTAGTAGAGACAGAATCTCACTCTTGCTCAAGCTGGTCTTGAACTCCTGAGCTCCAGCAATCCATCAGCCTCAACCTCCCAGAGTGCTGGAATGACAGGCACGAGCCACCTAACCTGAGCTCATTCTGAAATTTATCATGATGGGCACCCAACACATAGAAGCTTTTAATTCATGCAGACAAAGATTGCACGTCGAACATACTGCCTTCTTATCCATTTGGAATTATTTCATAGATTAGTTTAGAAATACAACTGCTATTGCATGACATTATTATTATTATTATTATATTATGATGATGATGATGTAGTTTTCAGGTTTCCTACCATGCCAGGGTCTTTACATTAATTTATCATCCTTGTTTAGAATTGAACCCCCAATCCATTTTAGTGGTATTTTTTATGATTTCTTAAACAGAATTGGATTCCACAAAAAATAATTGAAGTGTGGATTGAGGTGGAAGCTATGTGTCACCTCCAAAGAATGAGCAGCTGGTCAATTTCCACATTCTTATTAACCTACCAAGGGTTATGATTGTGAATTAAATGCGACCTCTTCACTATGGGACTTTAATTTTCTCTCCCTTGTAGTGTTACTTGTACCATCCAGAAAGGGCAACCCCTATACCAGCTTCTTTGTCAAATTTTCTAGCTGTGAAATAAAGTGTAAAAAGCAGATAAAGGTCTCCACCGAAATGGAGATTATCGTCTACAGACTTACCCACAAGCTGTGTGTGTTTTCCATCCTATTTATTTTGCTCCACAAGATAAGGTGAGGCATGCAATGGCTAACTCTTGTGTTATAGTTAATTTTACTTCCCATATCAATAAGCACATGCCTTTTCTAGTTATAAAAAGTGTGCATTGTTATTATCAAGAGGAGAGAATGAGGTCATTGTGCTTACAATACTATAAAAAGCCAGAGTATCACAGGAGAGTGAAAACATACTTCAGGGGGAAAAAAAAATCTCATGCAACCAACAAACTACCTTTTGAGGAAGAGAATATCTTGTTGACTTTTCAACAAGATATTCTAATGCTGAGTAAGCATTAGACTCAAGGAAAGAGATTAAAGGCCCCAATGGAAGTAAAGAATTATTGCCAGTTATTTCCTGACTCACTATTTGTTACTTGTACTGTAAGACTTTTACATGATGATTCCTAAACCCCTCCACAAAGCAGGAAAATTAGCATAGAAATCCCCCATTGAAATGTGGATTATTACCACGTTTGAAGATGTGAGATCATCATCTTTAACTGCCACTAGTTTTGCTTATGTCAGATTAAGTTCTAAGGATTGGGGAGGCAGGAGTCAGGGAAAGAATTATTTAAGAAGTTACTAAAAGAAAGTAACTTGGTAGGAGCAAATACAATGCCCCATAGAAAGTAGGCCGAGCACTGCGGGTCAGGCCCGTCATCCCAGCACTCTGGGAGGCCAAGGCCAGTGGATTACTTGAGCTCAGGAATTTGAGACCAGCCTGAGCAAGAGTGAGACTATGTCTCTACTAAAAATAGAAAAACTGGGCGGCATCTGTGGTATATGGGCGCTGGTCCCATATACCAAGGATGGCAGGTTCAAACCCAGCCCCAGCCAAACTGCAACAAAAAAAATAGCCAGGGGTTGTGGCAGGCACCTGTAGTCCTAGCTACACAGGAGGCAGAGGCAAGAGACTCACCTAAGCCCAGGAGTTAGAGGTTGCTGTGAGCTGTGTGATGCCATGGCACTCTACCCAGGGCCATAAAGTGAGACTCTGTCTCAACAACAACAAAAATAGAAAAACTAACTGGGCGCTCTGGTGGGCACCAAGAGTTCCAGCTACTTGGGAGGCTGAGGCAGGAGGATCACTTGAGCCCAGGAGTTTGAGGTTGCTGTGAGCTATGATGCCACAGCATTTTAGCTAGAGCACAGAGTGAGACTCTGTCTCATGAAAAAAAGAAAAGAAAATGGGCAGTGTGTAGCAAGAATGGAAGGTAAAAATTAACACAAGTGGGCACACATAAGGGGACACAAGCAAGGTCACTGTCTTCCCCTTCCCTGCCTGGCCCACATTCTTGCAACCTCCCTACAACACCACCATGGTGCGCCCCTTTTTGTTCTTTATTTTCTCTTCTTTGATGTGGCTGCCAAGACAAAATCATTTAGACTTCTCTTTATTACTCAAGGAGAATAACCCACTTTGGTTTAATTATTAATGTCCAACCCATCTAAGATAGGACAGAAGCCGTAACAATAGCATAACTGCCCTGCAGGGGGATGACAAGAGTACCCCTCCATGTGATTCCATGGCTTCTGCTGCTTCTGCCTGTCCTTCCCTTGTCCCTGCTCCGGCACTTACACCTCCCCAAACCCCCTGGTTAACAATATTGGAAACAATCCTCTCTGCTAAAGCACCATATACAAACCTCACACCTGAACTGAGCAGATGAACTATTTCTGCTCTCCCTTGAGATCCACTAAGAAAAAAAATTAAAATAAAAAATGTTAAGGGATTTAAGGATTTGAGATATCTATATCTATCTATGTTTATGTATAAGAGAACCTCCGTAAGCTACTGAAACAAACCAGTCAACACAGGGAGGTGGTCACCATAAGGCACCAAGCCCACTTTACTGACATACACATGTGGTTCGCATCAAATCTTTAAAAATTAGGTCAACTTCCTGATCAAATTAAAAAGCTTCTGTACAGCCAAGAACATCATAAATATAGCAAGCAGGCAGCCCTCAGAATGCAAGAAAATATTTGCAAGTTATGCCTCCGACAAAGGTTTAATAACCAGAATACACAGAGAACTCCAACGTATTAGCAAGAAAAGAACATCTTAGGATGGGCAAAGGACTTGAAGAGAAACTTCTCCAAAGAAGACAGGAGCACGGCCTACAGACACATGAAAAAATGCTCACCATCCTTAATCATCGGAGAAATGCAAATCAAAACTACTTTGAGATATCACCTAACTCCAGTAAGATTATCCCACATGACAAAATCCCTCCCAAAACCAGAGATGCTGGCGTGGATATGGAGAAAAGGGAACAGTTCTACACTGCTGGTGGGAATGCACACTAAT